>RJWM01030170.1:0-23686 GCA_004363535.1 Dasyprocta punctata
CAAGACGCCCCCTCGGACCCTTTTCCGCCATGTGTGTTCCCCAGGGGAGCTCTGCAGACACATTCATCTGAATTTGATTCAGAACATTGGATTTGGACTTTGAGCTTGCAGCCATCAGAATGCTTGTGTCACCCCAGAATTCTCCTGTTGCGATCCTAAAATCCAGGATGATGGGACCAGGAGGGGGCCCTGCATGGGTGACTGGTTTACCCCACAATTGGGGTCACAGCCCTTAGAAAAGAGACTCCAGAAAGCCCCTCGCCCTCCGCCACATGAGGACACAGAAGCCGCCCGCCCGGCACCGAGGACAGCCCTCGGCAGACGCCGAGCCGGCCTCTCCGGGTTTGCGACGCTGCCCTTGGCTTTCCAGCCTCCAAACCCATGAGAAATAAATGCCTGTTTTCTACAGGCACCCAGCCCGTGGTGTTGGCTGCAGCAGCCCAGGATAGGATCCATCAGTGCCGTGATCTGTCAGCTTTCCTAAGTAAACGGCAAACAGCCTCAGTGCATGTGTGTGCAGCTGTGCGCAGTTCCTCGAGACAGACAAGTTAGAATACCTGGGAGATTAAATGGCTTTGGCCACATTTTGTGCGCCCTGTGCTAGATCCCGCTCTTATTGTAGGGGGGGTCACCCCCACAGTTCTGGAGAAAGCATAGGACGTAGACTGAGCCTCCCAAAGATGTTCTGAAGTTCTTCCTCAGCTGGAACAATTCTTCAACTTCCGAGAGCACCCCAACTCGGAGTCTTTACTCCCTGATCCTTATAAAAGCACTGTTTTCCTCTGGCACACCCCCCCCCAGCCGAATGGTGGGACCCTGTGGGTCTGCCTCCGGCATGCTGGAGGCCCAGGCAGCCCTCTGGTGCTCAGGGGGTGAAGCGGCTTGTCCAGCTCCGTGGACAGGAACAGCCGCCCCGCTCGGCCGGGTACAAAGCACAGCCTGCGGGCTTGCAGGGGGTGGAACATGGTCATCAGTGGCCATGGTCACGTACTGGGCAAGAGCACTGTGCATACCCTGGGAGCAGCCTGGGTGTGGCTGGGTCTCACAAGGCCAATGGCAGGGGAGGGAGCACAGGGAGAGCTCTATGTGCCAGCCCCCCCAACCTGAGACCCAGAGAGACAATATGGCAACAAGCTGGGGGGGGACTCCTGCATTCTGACCAAAAATCCGCTCCGCCAAGCGAAGACAGGAGGAGCAAATCAGCCACGGTCCCCACCTCCCGTGAGCAGGGCTGGAGGGCGCCCGTGGGGAGGAGCGGGCAGCAGGGAGGGTCCCCAGGGGCCTGGAGGGCGGGTACATCACCCTCAGTCGCCTGCCCCAGCCCAGAGTCCCGCTCAGGTCCACGGCCGGAAGTGGGGGAAAGGCGGGGCTGACCTTCCCGTCCTCAGTGAGCCGCTCCGTGGATGCCGTCCCGTCTGCACCTGCAGGCTCATCACCCAAGGGCCCCGCGGGGGCCAGAGGAGGCAGGAGGCCAGGGAAGGAGAAGGGCGGAGCAGCGCGAGAGAGGGGGGAGTTGACGGTGCCGCCAGGCCCAGAGGCCATGCGAGCTCTGCTCCCAAAGCCAGGAGCACAGCGACCTCGGGCGGGGAACGGGGAGCTGAGGGGCTGAGCAGCCATCCATCGGGCCACTCCAGCTGTTAACGTAACTGGGGAGTTGGGGACAATTCAATAAGAAAGGGGGCCTCTTCCTGGCGTAGGGACGGAAGGCCACAGCCACCTTCACATAGCAGCGTTACCCACACGCAGCCACGCCCGCCACCGCACCCCGGGCCACCCCTGCTGCGCTGTGGGGCAGCTCCGTGGGTGAGTATGGCCACAGCAGGGCAGCTCTGTCCAGGCCCATGGGCCCTCGCAAGGTCTTCCCTGCTGTCCTAGGCGAGGGTCCCAGCACCAGGGCCCACGTCACAGATGGGGAAGGGAGACTCTCAGGACAGGCAGAGGAGGAGCCGCGGAGGAGAAGGCCTGTCCCGCAGGAGCCCTGGATCATGGGTTCCACCAGAGTGAGTCCTGCCCAGAGACCAGGAGGTGCGCTTGTTAAAAACCCCGCTGTGCCGTGGCTGGGTGGGGGAGGCTGGGTGGCATCCCAGTGTCACGTGGCCAAGGGCCGACTCTGGAGAAGGGGCAGGACTCGGCAACCCCAGGGCAGCAGGTGGAGGGGCCACTGCGGGTGCAAGACAGTCTGCACATGGGTTTTCTCCCATGGTTTTTATCACATCGCATAGACCGCAGCCAAAGCCAGGCTTTGCACCCTGACCCCGGAGCGAGACAGACAGCCCACCCCGGCCACATGCGTGGGAAGAAGGCACTCAATGTGTTGGGGCCCCGGAGCTAAGGAGGGTGGCACCGGGACGTGCCAGCATAGGCAGGAGCTGGGCAGAGCTGTCCACCCTGGAAGGCGGGGCGACCAGACTGCAGGGCCCAATCCAGAGGCAGCAGCCATCGAGCAGGACCACCGAGGGCCCACGAAGCCAGAGGAGCAAAAGGAGGCAGGTGGGCGCCAGGGCGCTGGTCCAAGGGCAGGAGGGTGCTGGGCTCTGTCACGCACCAGGAGTGGGGGGCCCAGTGCAGAGCCATTTCCTTGGAAAGAGAGAGAAGACGTGACAGAGGCCAGCGGCAGCGCGGCCCACGGATCTCGGGCAGTAAGGACAAAGACACTGCTGGAAGCTTCAGCTTCCCCAGTGACAGAGGAGAGGAGGGAAAGCGAGAGGAGGGAGGAGTCGGGAGAGGGAGAAGCCCTGCAGGAGGGGCAGGCTGGACACAAGCAGGCTACTCGAGTTTGGGGGCTTAAACCACAGCAGGGAAGGGGAAGAGCGGGGTTTCTCCGGGACGCATCCGTGCTTACTAGAGACACAGATTTAGGGCCAGACGTACAGAGACGTGAGAATTCACAAGGTCGGCCTAAGGCGGCTGCCAAGTCAAATGTGAGGAGCCAGAGGGTCCGTCTGCACGCTGGAGACTCGGAGGACCCAGGCGAAGGCTGGGGCTCACTGCCGTGCCCCACGCGAGTCCCCGTCAGGAGGCCAGGAGGTCTGTGACGGGAGCTGAAGGGCCAGGGACGACATCCAAAGCGAAGGCGAAGGCCGGAGCTCCGCTGAAGGAACAAAAATGATCCTTCTTTCTTCGTGCCCCCTTTCCATCACCCAGGTGACGAGCCACCTAGGGCGGGTCCCCTGTCCTCAGTGACCCCCTCAGCCACACTCAGAACTATGCTGATCCGGTTTGGTCGGGCATTTCTTACACAGTCGGTTAACTATTCCGCGGGATGAGGCGTCCCCAGAAGCGTCCTCAGGATGGTGCAATTGTGGAGGGTGGAGGGGCTTGCGAGCGGTGACTGTCGGCCCCGCAGCCTCCTAGATGAGATGGTGGCCTAGACAGGAGAGGGAATGGGGCCTGGAGCCGGAGGACCTGCAGTCCTTCGGGACAGGCTGCACCCCAGAGAGGTGTTCGGGCCTGGGGATCCCCCAGGCTTCAGGCAATTTGTGTGTCTAAATCTACATGAGCATCAGTGGTTGTCCCTGTGGGTGACCAAGGGGAGGACCAAGGACATCCTGTGACGCTGGGTGTGCCAGCGCTACGTGGCTGTGGCAAAATACCCGAGGCCGTCAGCCGAGAAGGAGGGAAGCTTCACTTGGCTCAGGGTTTCAGAGGATTTGGTCTATGGTCAGCTAGGGGACTTGCTTCAGGGCCGTGGAAGGCAGGACCTCAGGGTGGGGAGTGTGTCCGGAGCAAAGCTGCTCACCTCAGGGAGCCCCCGGGAAGGAGAGGAGGGGAGAGGGGCCAGGGCCCAGTGAAGGCCTCAGGGTGACCGCGGCAGGGTGGGCCTCGCCGGCTTTACAGAGGGGCCCAGAGCAGCATTCCTGCAGGAGCCATCAGACCGGTCACTTCACCTCTTCCAAGAAGGGGTGACAGTCTGGAGCCTGCTTCGGGGCGGGGTGGGGGTGTCCTGCCCAGGTCGCCACAAGTGGCCTGGCACTGCCACACACCCCACAGGGCTACAAGATGCCGCCAACTATCACCCGCTCTGTGCTGATTAGTAATGATGTGTTTAATTGAAACTTCAAGGTTCATTACGGAATGTGGATTAATTAAATTGAGAGGGAAGATAATGAAAAATATTCCCACTGGATACATCAAAGAGCAGGCCTACTGCGGTGGGAGGAGGGGAATTGAAACGGATGGCTCTGCCAGAACGCTCTCCCTTGGCCCTGAGAAAATGAGTGGGTTTCTGCTGCACCCTCAGGGCAAAGCAGGTACCTTGGGTCCTCGAGAGCAGACACCGCTGGCTTTGCTTTGTGCCTGGGGAGTGGCAGGCTTGCTCCCTGCCGGGCTCAGCGTCACATCTGGTGTCCTTGGTTCAAGTCCCCCAGGTCCTCAGTGCTGGCTGACGTTCCGTGGACTATGTGCATTTCTAAGCTGGGTGTGGCCTGCAATCCTGTCACTCTGGGAGGCTGAGGCAGGAGGATCCTAATTGGGAGCCCAGCCTAGTAACTTAGTGATATAGCGAGATTCTGCTGTCTCAGAATTTTTAAAAAGGGCTGGGAATGAGTGCAACGGCCCTGGTTTCAACCCCCAGGACCACAAAAATAAATTAACAGAGAAGTAAATGAAAATAGTGTTTTTAAACCTTCTTCAGGCTCTGAGTGAAGTGGCTTCCCCGTGGTCCTGGAGGCAGGGCCCAGTGGACGTCAGCCTGGGCCTCTAGTGGTGCTGGAGTGAAGCCCGGTTCCCTAAAGTCGAGCTGAGGACCCAGGGAGCCGACACCAGGCGTCCTCCCCCACAGAGAGCCCTTTGAGAGCATCACTGCCGTGCTCACAGCGCCTCGGACAGCAAAGACCGAAGCTCGGCCTGGTGTCCCAGGACCCCAGGGCTGGACCAGGGACAAGGGCCCCCATGCCACCTGCTGTGCCGGCCGCGTCAGGGTCCGATGCGCACACGCCTTCTTCAGCCTCCCGCATCCGCGGGCTTTGCCAGGTGTAAAGCAGCTCAAATCCCGCCCTCTGTGCGGTTCTTCCTGCCGGTCAGAACCTGCGCTGCACAGCTCAGCTGCAGCTGGCAGCCTCTGGGCGACACGATGGCTTCCGCTGTCCCCTGCTGCCGCAGTGACTCTGCCTCCTGGGCCTCCTCCATATCCACCGAGTCAGACTGCAGGTTTGGCCTCCTCTCCGTGCTACGCTCTTGGCCCCAAACCCTCCTCCCCAGAAGGGTAGGTGTGGGCCAGTCCGCGCCAGGGAGACTGCGAGCCTGGTGGCCTTTGCGGGCAGGGCCAGGTCAGCACGTGGGCCCCGAACCCCTGCAGGAAGGACACGAGCATGGTCCCAGCAGAGCGCTGACAGTGAGACCGTAGAACCTGCCAAGGGCTGGAAGTCGCAGCCAGCCTCCCCGGGGAGTGCAGAGAACCACCCAAGTCCAACCCCGCACTCTCCCGCAAGGTGGCAGAGCCGTCCTCTGATGCCGCCCTGAGAGGACCCCAGCCTGGGTCCTGGTGTGGGACACCAAGCGTGACTGGCTGCGCCATCAGCTGTCGGGGAAGCAGCATCTCCAGTCACCGCCGCCACTCGCCACGGCTTTCCGCGTCTTGAGCGCAGCTGCAGCCTCAGTACGACTGCGAGTTTGCCACCAAAGACCCATCAAAGAGAATGTAATTTGCTCAGGAGAAAGGAAAACAATTCCAAAACAAAGATTTCGAGTAGCAAGAAACAGTGTTGAGGAAAGAATAAAAAACAGGTAAACCTAAATAAACATCCACCTAGAAATTATAATGCTAATAAATCCTCACTGGAGGAGGGAGCAGACAGAAAAGAGGACACATCGCTAACTTTTTTGGTGGCTCGATTAGATCGCAAACAGCCTGGATTCCCTGGAGAGCTCACAAGGGCAGCTCTTTCTGGGGGTTTAGATCCTGAGTCGCATTCATCTGTGACAATTCTCAGGGCTACCCCAGAGGGATAAAGTACATGGTGCCACAGGTCTGTGACATTCTAAAACATAGAGGAGGAAACAGGGATTTTAAACACGTCATCAACTCAAACTGAGGCCGGGAAAGACATGGAAAGATGAGTAGGGAGAAATCACAAGCGAGACGGTAAAAATAACTTAAAATGTGTCAGCAATCACAAAAAACGCCACATCGACAGAGACTCTGTGCAGACAGGTGACACTGGTGCCAGGTTTGGGCCACGGGAGACACAGGGTCAGGGGACTCTTCACCTGCCGTGTGAGTGACACTCCCAGACGAGGTGGGACGCCCACTCCCTCTCCACTGAGTGTCACTCACAGAAGCTCACATGGCCGTGGAGAGAACCGGGCACCACGCTCCCCAGAGAGACCAGCTGCGGGGGGCTCCAGGGGCTGGGTCCATCTCTCTCTGAGTGACCTGTCCCTCTGACATCCCAGGAGGGCCTCCTGAAGTCCTGGGGTCTCATTGCCAGGTCCCAGAGCAGCCAGTGGGGGTGAGCGCAGAGTGGGGGCCGGGCCTGTGACCTAGGAGGAGCCGGTGCTGGGCTCCCGCTCCCTGGGGCTCCCAGCCGGGCACAGAAGGCGCTCAGCCGGAGGCTCCCACTGCTCTGACCCCGGCACTTTTCCTGCCACCTCCCGAGCCCAGCCTTCGACAGGACAGCAAAGAGGTCCTGGCCACACGTCCTGGGAGGCCAGCGTCTGCAGCAGGGCCGGCTCGCTCTGAGAAGCAGACCCAGGCCACCCAGCCTCACCTGGACACCTGAGCCTGTCCAGCTCCACACAGAAGCAGCGAGACCCCTCACCTCCCCTTCCAGGCCAGATTCCGTCAGAAGTGGATGATTGGCACCAAGGACTCCCAAGCGCTACTGGAGTGCCTCTGGGGCAGGGGAGGGAGAGGCGAGCAGGAGCGGGGAGCCCCAGGACCCCTCCTGCATCCAGAGCCGGCTCTCCCTGGTGGGTCGTGCATGCTGAGGCTCCACACAAAGTCTCCTCTCAGACATAAGGGTGCAGACTCGTGTATATTCACGTGCACATTCACACATGTACGTGTGCACCCAAGTGTGTTCACAGGGGGCTGCACACATAGACACGCATGTACACATGTGCGTACATACGCAGTGCACATGCACCAAGTTCTAGTGCTAGGTCAGGAGATGCTGTCAGTGAAACGCTCCCGGAAGCTCCCAGGCCCTGCTGGCCCTGTCTCCCCCGCCCTCCAAAGGCTCCGCGGTCTGCAAACCGCAGCTCTCGGTGAAGGTCAATCAGAATGCATAATTCAGGGCCACGCCCCCTGGGGACCTCTGAGGGCAGCGCTTTGTGCCACGCACGTGCGGTGGAAACGCTGCCGGCCTGCAGCCTGCACACCGGCTCACGTCCAGGGCCACGGCCACAGGTCAGCGCCTCCGCGGAGGTCGGGGGTTGCGAGAGGCCCGCGTCCAGCAGTGACAGTGCAGGCCCCTGCCTCCGACCACGCACGCCCCGCGGTTGCCTGGTAACAGCAGCCATTTCCTGCTAGAAGCTGGGAGAGAGGAGTCAGACGGTGCGGTTGTTTCCGGTGCATCGCTGTTGCCTGGCTGCAGGGACAGCTCTGGGCTTCGGACCCCGAAGCTGCACCCCAGAGAATCCTGGTCGCCCTGGCTCAGCTGAAGGGGATCAGGTGTCCGGCAGGCACAGCGAGCCGGGGACAAAGGCCCGAGACGCCATGGGAGGAAAGGCTGTAGGCTGCACACAGCCCGCGTGGCAGGGCTGGTCAGCAAGCCGTAGGGAGGGGAGGAGGACTGCACAGCAGATTGAGTTACGCGGATAAGCGATACCCGGGTCGGTCTGTGCCATGGACACCACGTGGCTGTGGAAGAGAAAGCCGTGGGCGTGTGCCGCCCCGCAGTGACCACCATGTGCAGCCCCTGGGGAAAGCAGGCGTGGCGACGCTGGACTCAGAGCAGCGCCCTGCTCCACAGGCTCTCCCGGGGGCCCTCAGGGTGACCCCAGCCCTGGGCGGGTGGGACTAGACTCAGGGTTTGTCACCCTGGCTGCCCTATCTGTGGGCCCGGGGTCATGGTTGATAAAGACCCGTGCCTTGTGCCTCAGATCTGCTCTCAGCCACCAGGCCCAGCGCTGAAGTCCCCGCTGCCCCCCTGCATGCAGCAGAAGCCAGCGCCTGCCTGGCCATCAGCCTCTGAGGCCCCTCGAGTCGCCCCCTCCCAGCCCAGGCTTCTAGTCCTGCCATGCAGCTTAAATGATCTCAACACATTCAGAGGCCAGAAGCCAGCATGGCCTCGGGGCAGCTGGGGTGGGGGCCTCGGCCCTGGCCTGGCGCCCTGGACACTTTCCTATGCCCGCCCTGGGAGGCTCACAGTCACTCCGGCTGGCCAGGCCAGTGGCCAGCAACGCAAAGGGTCCCCGAGGCCACATGCGCCACGTCCTCAGGGTCAGCAAATCACATCAGTCCGTCTGTCAGCCCTACAACCCTGCACAGACCGTAGTGCTCACCCGTGCTTCCCACGGGGACTCATGGGTGTCTCCTGCACTCCGGGAGACCGGCCAGTGTGGAGCTCAGCGTGAGTCACAGGGACACGGTCCCTCCTGCCCAGGCACGGCAGCGTGCCACCCCCAGGTCACGCAGGGCGACACGTGCGGGGTCACGGGCCCTGTGTGGGCACGCAGCTCCCTATTCGGGGACCGGGTGGGTTGACGACTTCGGGCTGACAGGGCCCGGCCAGGGAGGGGACAGTCAACACAGCTTAGGAGGGATGAGCAGCTGGGAGCCAGGGCCCCCGTGCCAGCCGGTGTCCTGCTGCAGCTCTTCGTGGGCACGGCCGGGGCCGGGACGGCCTTTCCCGGCTTGGGCTCCCCGGCTTGCTCTGCTTCTTCTTTTCTACTTTCTAGATTATTTATTTATTGATTATTCATTATTTTCACCAGGACTAAGGCTCGAACCCTGGGCCTTCCCCCTGATCTACACCCTCAGCCCCCCTGGCGTTTTTAGAGATGGGGGTCTCATTAAGTCACCCAGGAGCCTCGAACTTACCATGCTCGTGCCTCAGCCTCCCAGAGTGCTGGGGTGGTAGGTGTGCACCCCCGCACCTGGCAGATGGCGTCTTGGTGGAGGTTTCCATGCAAAACGCTCCCTGAAACCCGCCAGCTGCCCCTTCTGGAGGAGTCTCGCTGCACTCGGGCCTCTCAGAGGTGCAGATGTGAAGGCCCCGCGGGCTGCCCCTCGCACGCTGCTCCCCCCGTGTTGATGGGCTCTACAGAGCCTCCTGGCCGGCCCGGCACCGTGCCCGGGTGCGGGGCACAAGAGCCTCCTGCCGCAGTGATGGGGGGTGCGCGCATCGCGGTTTGAGTCGCTGGGCTGTGCACTGGAGTGGAGCTGTCGCTGCGCCTCTCGGCTCTGAGGCTGTGCTCACTGGGACTCGGTGTCTGCGACCACGAGTGCAGCACGCACCCCAGGGAATGTGTCCTAGCACCCCCTCAACCCCAGGCCCCCTGCGCTCTGGGGACGCGGAGGCGATTTCACTGGCACCTGCTCTCTGCCTCCACAGCGGGCGAGGCCAGTCTCTCAAACAACCCAGCCGAGCCGCTCTCAGACCCCCCCACCTCCGCCTTCCCTCCTCCCAGGAGCGAGAACCTGCACCCTCTGGATGAGGAGCGTGGCCTGTGTTACAGTCAGGAGCCATTAAAGATTTAGCATAACCCTGGCGAGAGGCGCCTCCCCAGGGGCCTGCACGGAAGCAGCCTCTTAAATAAAACCGCCACGCACCTTGCGTCCTGACAGCGAGACAGCGTGGTAGGAGCAGGATCGATCCCTCTGCCCGCCGAGACGTGCCCTGATTATTCCCCTAACCAGGTCGGCGCTCAGCAATGTGGCCTTGCCGGGGTTTTCAAGGTGTTGAGGTCCTCCCCGCAGCGGCCTGATGCTGGGAACTGGCCTCCAGGTAGCCTGCCCTGGGCTCGCCGCACAGCCGTTTGCATGAGCAGAATCCTGGGAGGGGCTGAGACCTGGCTGCCCGGGTCCTCTGTGCTCGAGGGTGACCCCAGGCTCCGCCGCCCCAGGAGGTGCTGAGGCCGGCGCTCATCCCCTGCGTCGGTCCCCACTTCACCTCTTTCCTCTCTCCGTCCTCTCCACACCGTCGTACAGTGTCTGCGGTCCATCATGGACATTTCCGGGCCCTGCAGGACCAGCGGCCACGTGGGTGCCGGGAGCCCCCGCTGTGTCATGGCGTCTGAGACGGGGGCTAAGACCCCCTCCAGGACCGGCTGCACAACCGGGACACAGGGAAAGCGTCCGGGTCTCTCCGGCTTCGTCTCCACCCCCACACCCGTGGACGGCACAATGGCCTCATCTGTACCCCATGACGGGAGGCCACTGCCCGCCCACCAGGACGCTGTGGAGGTCGAGTGGCTGCTGGCTGAGGAGCGGCCTGCAAGCTGGCCGCACAGGGTGTTCCTCACGACGTCCTGGGCCCCAGCACTGGAGTCTCAAGCGCATGGTGCACCCATACGGAACAGGGGAAGGACAGACTCTGCCAACCCAAGGTCGCCTCCGCTGGCAGGGCCTCGGCACAGGAAAGGCTGGGCACAGAGGGCTCGGATGGCCTCAGGTCGAAGCCTGTGTCTTCCTCAGGCCAGCGCGGTGCTCGCTGGTCCTGGCTCCCGTGTTCCCCACTGGACGCTGGCCCAGGGACGTTGCCTGTTACCTGGGGTCTCCACTGTCCCACAGACACATGCGGGATTGGGCTGGCGGCCAGTCCACCTGAGGCTGCCCTCTGAGAAGGAAAGCCGGGGAGTCCGAGTCCCGTCCCTGCGCCCTACCCGCCAGAACCCGGGATGACAAGTCTGAGACGGCAGCTGCTCTCTGGACAGGGAGCCTGCTGCACATATGTACACATGCATGTGTAGATGTGGCACATGCGTGCGCCCATGGGTACACGCGTGCATCACACATGTGCACACACTCATAGGCACACATGTGCACCCAGCATGCATGCAAGCTCATGTATGTTCATCCACTCTGGCGAGGTGGGCCCAGGTGGGTCCAGAGGCTGTGCACCTGCACGAAGGAGGGCACAGCGCTGTCAGAAGACCCGGGGGGGGGACACTGCCCTGCAGTTCCAGACCTCACGCAGCCCGAGAACCAGAAGGACCAAAGGGTGGCGCTCGGTTGGCCACGTCAGCAAGCGCTCTTGGTTCTACCTGCAGAGATCAGAGCCCAGGCAGGCCCTGCACACCGCAGTACGGGAAGGTGCAGGAAGGGCCC
Organism: Dasyprocta punctata; assembly: GCA_004363535.1. Taxonomy (NCBI): domain Eukaryota; kingdom Metazoa; phylum Chordata; class Mammalia; order Rodentia; family Dasyproctidae; genus Dasyprocta; species Dasyprocta punctata. Next base: position 11,213 of record RJWM01030170.1, read on the forward strand.
AGATGCTACAGAGCAGACCAGCCGTGGGCAGCCAGGGATCAAGAGCCACCCTGGGGGCACAGGTGAGAGAGAAGCCCGAGTGCAGGCTCAGGGCCCGAGCATGAGGAAGCACACGACCGTGCCCACGGTTCCGAGAGCTGTGGCCGAGGCAGAGCAAGGGCACAGCTCTGCTGTTTCATTCCGGAAAGATCCGCACGATTTTGCAGCCACATGGCCACACCAAGACGGCACCAATTTCCTCCATTATCGCGGCTCTAACTAACACCATGCACTGGGACAGGAAAAAGAATTCATCTCAACTCTCATTTCAGGACAAACACACACCTAGAAGGAAAGAAACAAACTGCTAATTAAACCCTCTATAAATCTAGTGTAAGATTAAATGGAAACTTATGGAATCTGCGAGCTGGTGTGCAGCAAAGTTTCCTCCTCGCATCTGCTAATTGGGCGCAGTGGACTTGTTGGGCTGTGACTCGGCACCCTGCTCCCAGTGGGGCTCAGGGATTCCCAGGGAGCAGCCTTGCTCCCGGAGGAGGTCAGGCTTGAGGAAAGCAGGCGTCCGAGACGATGATGGAGGGCAATGGGGGAGCCCTTCATGCTGGCCCCCACACCCTAAGCCAAGGGATGCACAGAGGGCTCTGGGAGCAAGGGGAGGGTGACGGGCCAGGGCCAGCTGCACCCCAGGGTGGTGCAAGAGCAGCAGGAGGAACAGGAAGGGCATCAGCCGGAGGGATGGGGCCATCCCGCAGCTCTGCCTGGTCTCTGGCCCTGCATACAACCACCCTGCACCCCAAGCTGCCCAGGGCTGCTGTCCCAGAACCCAACTCCCTTGGCTCCATTCCCATTCAGAGACACCCAGCTCCTGCCTTCCAGTTCCTGCCCTGGCCCACTGTCCTTCCACGCCCGGCCCTGCCGCCCACCAGCCTGAGAGCTGCTGAGACAGGCATACGGACATGCCTGTGTGTCCAGTGGGTGCACATGTGTGTGTGTGTGTCCGTGGAATCACAGCATCGTGTGTGTACATTGTGTACCGGTCTGCCCACACATCTGAACATGTGCATGGGTATTTACGTCACATACCAAAAGGTAAAGACCAAACCATGTATCTTTTTCAAAAACATACTTTTCTAAACCTCATATTTATTTCTTAAAATTTGTGGCAAAATAAAATCTGCAACAAATATGTGGAAATTTTGACTCAAAATTATTTCGAAAAACCTAGCCTCTTAATTTAATTCTCAGAAAATTAAATCGCTACTTGGAAGTGACCTTTTTCTTTGTTTTTCCAGAAACCCTACCACTCCATGTGCAGGAGGGCGGGTCAGCCTGGCTAATGAATTTGTCCCTTCACCCAAGCACCTGGACCACCAAGTGTGCTTGCACACATCGAGTGAGAGTGTGAGTGTGCGTGTGTGTGCGACAATGTCCGTGCAGAGGCCGGGCACAGGCCGCGGTGCTGGGCCTCGGCGCTGACCTGTGTGTGGCTCATGCACGTGCAGGTGCCTGAGCCCGGCTGGGGTGTCTGGGTGTGCGTAGGTGTGTCGCCTGGGTGTGCTACGGGGGGTGCCCTGCTGCGCACAGACGCACATTTGCATTGCATGCCCATGTGAGCGTTCCCGGGTCCTGTGCAGGGTGCAAAGATTGAGGGTGTCTGAGTGTGTGGAGTGGGGTGCATGCCTGTGCGTGCTGTGCACGTGGGAACAGGAAGGACGCGGGTGCCCTGAGCTGCAGCACCCACACTGCCCGCTTGGCCCTGCGCACGATGGCACGCTCCTCGGCGTTTCTGTCACCAGCCCCGCTCCTCCTGGTGGCACAGCCAGCTCCTGGAGCGGCAACCCGGGACATCTGACAACCCCACCCACTTCGGCAGCTGCCCCCACGCTGAGTGAGGACCCCTGCCCGCCGGGGCCCGTGGCTGGCTGAACCCCGGGATGCTCTTGTCCCATCTTGCTAATTTCAGCCTTTGGGGATGCTGTTTCTGTTTGCCTTTGTTTTTTAGCTTTTGGTAGTAGTTATTAATGTTTTTCATTTCCTCAAAAATTACAGCTGTTCCGATGTTCGCAGAGTTAATTGTTACCATCCAGCAGCTGGAGTGGCAATTTAGCACCTGCTAATAAAGGCGTGGAGTGTGAAGTTTGGGGAAAATGACCAGATTGTGTGTGTCACTCTGTCACTCTGTGGCAGCGGGGAATTACAGAGCTGCGCTGGGGCGGGGGCATGCAGTGCCATGTGGGCTGCTGGTCCGCGCCATCCGAGGCACGCCCAGGACAGCAGCTCCCCTCCACGAGACGTTTGCTGAGGGACTTCCAGCCCTACCTGCGCCAGAGGGCAGCAGTCACAGGACAGAAATTGAGGCCTTTAAATGGCCCGCCAGCTGCTGCAGGCAGGGTACGGAGTGTGGGAAGGACCCCAGGAACCCCAGGGGGTGCACAGCTGCCCTGCCTTCCTGGCCTGATGGCTCTGTCCCCACAATCACGGGGCCCTGCAGGCTCAATCCATGCCAATCAGAATGCCGGGAGACACCCCTCCGAACCCAAAACCCCCAATGAGGAGATCCTGAAAGTTCTAAAACCTTAAAGTCCAAAATCCCTGACATCATCTCCTCAAAAGATTAAACTCAGAATGTTGAAACGCTAAAAGCCAAAATCCTGAAGCTTCTCACACTCATCGAATAAAAAGACCAAGAGTGGTGCAAACCCGAGTTCTAGGGGAGGAAGCACCCCGAGATGGGGGTGTGAGTCAGAGGTGGCTGGGGAACAGGGCTCGTAACTTGGATGTCGCCCCGAAGGGACAATGTGCTCCCTCCTAAGACAAAGGAAGCAGCTGGCATCTCCCCAAGACCCGGAGCCTCAGTCGGCAGCCAGGAGGGCCAGGGCTCGGAGGGCGGGGCACTGTCTGTGATTTGGGGGTGCTGTTTACCTCCTTTCTCCCTCCTTTTTGTTGTTGTTCTTTTCTGTTTTTGATAGTTTCACTATGTTAAATCGTCAGCTTTTTAAATAATTTGCTATGTTATGTATTTCATCCTCACCTTATTTTCAATACTGGAGGGATAAAGCGTATAGTAACATTTAGAGAGCTCTAATCCATTTTAAGCTTTTCTTTTTTTTGGCCAATTTGATTCCAGGGAAGTGTGTTAGCACACAGTTGGCTTTGTGGGTAAACATCACGTGTGCGTGTGTGTAAAAGCATGGAAACTTCCTCAATAAATGAAAAGACGCCCTTTTTGTATCTCTGCATTTTTGAAAGATAACATTTCTCCGGATCTTGGCTCTTTGGGTGACCTCTCAATGCTTTCAAGCACCTCATCAAAAGACGTAGGCAGTCCACCATGGTATTTCAGAAAACCACAGCTTTGAAGCCGACACCCTCAGCGGCCGACCAGTGACGGGGGTTCACAGGGTTCACAGGTCACCTCTGGTCTTCACAAAACTGCACCTGCACGCCCGTGCACCCTGTCAGATACCTGAGTGCTCCCACTGGCAAAGTAAGCGTGTGATTGTAGCCTGTTTTATCATGTAAAGGGACTATGAAATGCTATGTTTCTCAAGTAAACCCACTCAAACATGCAAACAAATATTCTTTAAAGAATTCTTTTGTTACTTTTTCCACAATTTTATTTTCATGGCTTTAGACTTCAGGGATTTTGATCTTTCTGGACTTCAAGATTAGGAGGTGGTGTCCATGGTAGCATCTGCGATCGTGGTGCAGACCCCCACTCAGCTCCTCAGCAGTGCACCCCCCTGCCGCACCCCCGGCCCTGAGGAGCCAACCTCCTCCTGTCCCCCTGCCCCCCGCCCAATCCTGAGTTCCGGAGCTCAGCGGTGGCTGGCACGAGACAAGCTGGTGACACGGCCAGGTGCAGGGAAGCCAGCACGCTGTGCCCCCGCCCACTGGGTGCTGATCCTCCCTGGGCAGGCGAGGGGACCAGCCACCCTAGGGTGGGCACAGACACCCTTCCCTTCTCCAAACAGAGCCCAGCGGACAGGGCTGGCTGACTGAGGCAGTGAGCGGGAGGAGGGAAGGAGGTGAGGGGTGGGCGCCCAGGAGCAGCACAGGGGTGAACTCCACTGCCCCCCAAGAACCGCACATAGCACCTCCACACACGCCTCTACTTTTCCAGAGGCAGCAGCTGCAGCCAGTTCTGAGTTCCACTCCCCATGGGCAACCGCTAGCAGCATTGGCCCTGCCTCCCAGGCTGCAGGCTGGCGTGAGAGCTGGCCAGGCAGCTCAGGCCAGAGTCAGCACTCAGGGCGCACGGGGAGGAGCCAGCTGCCATCAGACCGGGAAGGCCAGGGCCAGAGCTGGCCGTGCCGTCTCACAGGCTGCCTTCGCCTCTGTGGGCTGAGTCGCTAGCCCAGGGCCACCTGCCCTCTGGGGGAGTCAGGCGTCGGGACCTGCTCCCTGGTGTCGCTGTACACACATGGGCCAACGTCACCGCCCTTGTCCTCAACCTCCCCAGTATCCTTACTCCACTTCTGGGTCAGAAATGGATGCTTGAGGTCACCGAGCCAGGCGAGAGTCGGGGTGGGATGTGCCTCAGTTTCCCAAGGCTGTTGTAACACACTGCCACAAACTGTGTAGATTACAGCAGCGAGGATGGGCTTCTCTCAAGTCTGACATGGAGGAGAGGCAGGGAGGGTGTGGAGGGACCCCAGCCCTGGCCTCTGTGCAGCCCTGGGGCCTCAGCCACCCTGGTGTCCCCTGGCTGGTGCAGCATCACGCTGGACCCCACCTCGGTCTTCACGTGGCTTCCTCTCAGGACATCTGGCAGGGCTCCAGAGCACCACCACCTGGAAAGCCTGAACTGCACCTGTAAGGACCTCCTCCCCAGTGAGGTCACATTCGCGAGGCCAAGGGGAGCACACCTGCGGGGTGCAAGAGTCAATGAGACCCCAAGGAGGACTTGCACAAGGGCGGGCTCGGGCGAGGACACTCACACTGCCCTGTCTGCAGGGTGGGGCTTCCAAAGGGCGGCCCCACGGCCACTGAGCCCAGCCTTTCCACACAGGCTTTCTTGGGCTGTGACCAGAGCTCTGGAGATTCACATGCCTGTTCGGGGGGATGCTGGACCCAGGAGGGCGCCCAGACTGTAGACAGAGCATTGCCCAGAGAGACAGGGCAGGGTTGGAGCCAGAATGCCCACAGACCACCCAGGAAGGGGGACCCAGGCCCAGGAGTGGGAGCAGACAGAGTCGGGGTGGAGACCAGGAACAGCACCGAGGGCCGGAAGTCAAGACGTGGACCTCTCTCCTGGGTGCTGGTCAGCTTTGCCTCAGGGTCGCACACACCCACCCACTGTGATCAGCCTGTGGAGGGACTGCGTACCCAGCTCATGGTTCTGGAAGCTCCAGGCCACCATCATCCGGTGTGGTCCGGGCCCGTGCAGCACAGTGTGGGGGAGCACACAGCGGGCAAAGCCGCTGGCCTGGCGGAGGGGGAGCAAACAACGGGAGGGGGGGCGCACGGGCCGGCGAAGACAGCCGTTGGCAGTTTAAAGATAACCACGTGCGCACGCGCCTGAGCAAACCAGCCGTGCTCTGCCTTGGTCCTGCCCAGCGCACGGCGGTCAGGACGGAGCCGGCAGTCGCCACGCTGAGGGGAAAAAGGCTCAGGGCTCAGCAGCCGTGGGGCCCTGGCCAGCCGCTGGGGACTGGTGGCTGGGGGAAGCGCTCCTGGCTGGGTTTCTTGAGGGCAACAGCCCTTGAATAGGTGGGGTGAAAGTCTGAGCCCACCCAAACAGGCTGAAGGGAGTAGGGGGCCCCCTCTCCCCATATATAAGGTGGAGGGGAGTCACCACGGGCGGGGCTGCCAGCATAGGTGCCTGGCTCCCATGGGGGCTCCTGACCTGGGCAGTTGCATGGTGCCCGTCCAGGAAAGACATCCAGAAGTGTGGCTCAGGTGGTTCACAGTCTCCCCCGAGCCCCACTCCCCCCCACCACACACACGGCCACAAACCGTAGGACACTGCCAGGCGGCCACCCCGGTCAGCCCCCGTCCCTTCCTCCCCAGCCCAGATCCCCACTCACACCGGCACGGCTGCTCAGCATTTGTGGTGCTCCTCCATTCCCTCGCTCTGAGCACGGGTGCTGCCAAAGCAAGTGGCCCTCCCATCCACGAGTGTCCACGCAGCCACGGGGTGGCCAGGGGCTATCACAGTGGCTCCCCATTGGTCAGGCTAAGTGATGTCAAAGTGTCCTCCAGAAGGAAGATGCGACTGGGCAGGGCCTGAAGCCGGGGGAGCAGAGCCCAACCTGATCCCGAGGTTGGGGCCGTCAGGAGCTGAAGACCCCCCACGTTGAACACAGCACCCCTCACCACCCCTGCTGGAGGGAAGCTCAGGAGGACACTGGCTCCCTGAACCTCTGGACCTCAGCTCCCCAGAGGGGCTTCAACAGAAAGGGGCTCAGCGTAGAATGCCAACTGCACCCACACACCAGAGGCGGGACCAGGAGGTGGAGAGCAGACCTGTGTCCCCACTGCGGCCCTCCTTCCTGAAGAAGATGGTAGTCCCCCCAAAGCCACACGGCCACCCACAGGACAGGGAAAGGCCAGCCACGGCCACTCCTGCCCTTGCCAGAGGCACCCTTGCATGCTGTCCCTTTCTGGTAAAAACGGTGATGGGTCCAACCGCTGAGCCACTGGGTGCCTCTCCGCACTGGCCGAGACCCGATCAGAAGCCCCTCAGACTCCAGCACTCATGCTCGCCCCGACCACCGCTGAGGCCTGCGGCCGGGCAGGGAGCTGAACGTCACTCCTGGCAGCTTAGTGGGCACAGGACTTTCTTTGGGGGTGGTGAACCATGTTTGGACCTTGACAGAGTTACACAACAGTGCAAATGCACTGAGCGCTATTGAAGCAGACACCAAGAAATGGTTAATTTCATGTCGTGTGCATTTCACTGCTATTATGAAAATGTTAAAAGTGGCTTCAGGTCAAACCATAATGGACGCTGGAGACAGTCTGGCAACAATATTGGCAAATACCCACGGAGCCGGGTCCCTCCGTGCCTCAGGCTTGAGACTAGAGTTTACGGGGACCCTCCTGGGAGTGAGGGACTGAAATTATGATCCCTGTCCCGGGAGGAGGGAACAGAGCACTGCGTCCTCGTGCCCACCACTGCTCAGCAGCGGCCCCAGCACGTGCCTTGGCCCCCACCTGCCTAGAAACAAAGACGGTGTTCAGTGGGGACCTGGGCAGTGCCCTGCTTCCTTGAGGTGCAGTGACACGTGTCACCTGCAGAGTGCCTGAAATGTGGGTCCTTGGTCCTTACCAAAAGCTAGCACGGTGTCACGAGGGAGGGCGTGAGGAGCAGGGGCAGCAGCGTCCCCAGGACTTGCCGTGAGCGTAGCCACCGCCTCCTTCCCTCGCCACTCTGACTACCTGCCACATGGCTGCCCACCCTCAGGCCTCAGTGTCACCCAGAGGGGCCAGAGGAGAGTCCCTCGGGCCGAGTTCCCCGGGGGTGCCCGGTCCCGCTCGGCCAGGCACTGCTGTCCTCAGCACTGACTCGTGGCCTGGAGGAGGGACGACACGGCTTCCAGCTCGTGTCACGGACGAGCAAGGATTAAACACGAAGCCCCGCTGGGCCGGGATTCTGCGCCAGAGAAACGACGCATTACAAACGGCAGAGCCTTCAAGGCAGACAGATGGGGGAAGACGCAGAAATGTGCTTTCCCGCCCAATTTAGAATAATTGCAACCCACTACTCTAGGCCATCAGGCTCTTGGCGTCGAGTGAAATGCTGAGGGTGAGAAGGAGAGGTTCTCTGGCAGATTAAGATAAAGCTGAAAAGGCCGATTTGCTGGCTCTTGTTCCTGCCTCGTCCCTGAGAGGCTGCATCCGGCACTGTCACAGAACCAGCCAATCAAAAGCGCCCCTGACAGCAAGCCTGGAACCCCCAGGGAGAAGCTGGGGGAGCCGGAGGTCACGCCCCGCCGCCCCCGGCCACCCACACTGCCCTTCCGAGGGACAGCGGCCTCGCCTGGCTCGCACCTTCCCACAGCGTCCAGGCCACTCCAGGGTCTTCCCCATCTAGGCCGCGGCTCCCGACCAGCTGTAGTTTGCCAGAGATGCGGCAGAAGGGTGCATGAAAGCAAGGACAGGCCCACGAGGTCCACCGAGTCCACGGCCTCACCTTTCAGGTGGGGAGCCGAGTCCTGCAGCCCCTGCCCGAGGAAAGCAGGTTTGGTCAGGATCCGGGAGGAACCAGCCCCAGGCTTCCTCCCTGAGCCCGCGCTTTGAATCTGCCCCGCCAGCTTGCCAGGGAAGCCAGGAGGGTCTGGTCCAAATCATTCCTGCCCCCGCTTGCTTTGCACTGATTCCCACCAAATTCCAAACAGTTTCATCAGAGCTGCAGAAACAAAGCCCAGCGCAGACACCAGGCCGGTCATCTTCCTCCGAGTTCCAAGTCCTCTGGGGGCTGGGAGTTTGGCTCAGTGGATAAAGTGCCTGTGTGGCAGGCATGAGGCTGTGAGTTTGATCCCCGGTGCTGCAAAAAAAAAAAAAAAAAAAAACCAAGTCCTCTGAACAACCAGAGACTCAAAATCTTCCATTAGAGCCCAAGAACTGGGGGAGTCAGATGCGGCTGCGGTGGGGGCAGTGAAGCTGGAACCGCTGATTTGCTGTGAGTGACCTGCTCGAGCTGCAAGGGGACCAAGGGACAGCGTCCACGGGCGTCTCGGCCATGCTGCCTCTCGTGGAAGCGGCTGCTCACGAGCTTGTGTCCCGTGCATACGGCCAGCACCGGAGACCACTCTTCCTCAGCCCGGCCTATGCCCTCCTTGGCTTAGTTTTAATCCCTCCCCAAGAAACTTTGCCTGGGGCCTGGCCACTGGGCCCCTCACCCTTGGCCATCAGGAGAAAGTGGCCAGGCAGCTAGAGCTCTGCTCTTTAAACAGAGGCCCCAGGGGATCAGGAATCAGCCTGGTGTCACTCCCAGCCATCACACACCCTCCACGCCAGGCCCATCACACAGCCGCAGCAGAGCCCGCCTTCCCTCCCACCCCAGGCCGGGTGTCACAGGACAGGCCCGCCCACAGAGGGCCCACGGGGTAGCAGAAGTAAACACCCACCTACAGAGGGCCACGGGGTAGCAGAAGCTGCAGCCCCCAGCCCGGAGATGGATCAGTTTCCAGAAATCCAGGTCCCTCCCTGAGTGGCTCACTTTTAGAAGGACAAGGCTGTCACTGATTGGTTGGCTTCCAGAAAGGCAGGGTTTTTACTGATTGGTTGACTTCCGAAGGGTGGGGCTCTCCTCGATAGGATGGTTCTTCGAAGGGCAGGCTCTTGGGGATCGCTGAAGGATAGCGCTAGCACTGATTGGCTGGCTTTCAGAAGCACTTGTACTAGGGAAAACAGTCAATCAACTGGCAAGGATTTAAACGTGGTATGTGGTTAATTCTCTACGAAGGTCAGAAAACCACGAGCATCTTCCTGAAAGGACAGGCACTTGTTCTCACAAAGGGTTCCGACAAGATCACTGCGAGTTGGCTCCTTAGCACCAGCACCACTGTGAGCCACCGTGGCCCACGACGCCACAGGTCAGTCTGCTCCAAACCTTGCCTAGGCCCAGTGCCAACTACGACAAGGCAGCGTTTTCTTCGCTATTACAGTGCAGCCGGGCGGCTAACCTCACGGACCCGCAGGAGTGGACATCCTCTCCCTGAGTTTCAGGAAGCCCTGCTTCCCTGTCTGTGCGAGTGGCCACTCCTGCGAGGCCTCCGTAAGACCGTGTGTGAGACACGTGTGAGGGCTTAGTCACGGAAGCCACCGAGAGGACATCGGGGCCACCACCAAGAGTGTCCAGCATGGAGCCTGACACGGAAGAAGCAGGCCTGTCCTGCTGTCGGTCCATCCGGCCAGCTGGAGCCCCACTTCACGTGGGGGCTGCTCTGGGGCGCTCCCTCCCCAAGGCCGGGAGCAGGCTTCCCTCTGCTTTCTTCCCGCTGCCCTGCTGAGCAGCTCACATCTGGGGGCCACTTCTGCTAAAAGCACTGGGCCCTTCACCGGGGCCTGCAGAGGCCCGATGGGGACTAACACAGGACAAGAGCCCAGCATCTCGGCCTCCATGTTGTATCTGTCTCCTTCACCATTATGGCACTGTGCGCCAGCACCCGCTCACCTCTGCGCCGGGCATGTGGATCAGCTGGGGGGAGCACGTGGATCGGCTAAGGGGTGTCACCCCCTTTGAGGCTGACAGCACCAAGGAAAGAGTAACCAAGGTATTTTCAAGACTTGCCTGGACATCATGATCAACAGATTGTCAACGACCAGCTTTTATAACATCCTGTTCCAGACCCCTGGAGCGGTGCCCGGAAGTCTCTAGTCATTGCCCTAAACCTGCCAGGAACGGGAGCCTCCCAGCAGATCACCCCCCAAGCAGAAGTAATTATCTCAGAGGGAACAGAATCACCCCCTCGGGTGACAACAGCTTCTCCAGGATCTCTCAGGACCAGGAGGGAGATAATCATCAACCAGACCAGTTAGACCAGAGCTGCTTACTGATGCAGCCTCTCGCCTGCCCCTGGTCTTCCCCTATTTAAACCTGAAGTCCTTGTCAGGCCCCCCGAAGACGGCACTGAGGACCCAGGGCAGGGTCCCTGGTCTTTCTAGTAAGGCTACACCAATATTACATTTTTTTTCCTATTTCACCTTTACTTTTTTCCATTTGCTTTTGGGGTAAGTGGCCAGACCTGGTGTGTTGCTACCCACCCAAAGTCAGGCTCCCTACTTTGGCCTTAGGCTCCAGCTCCAGACTCTGCTGCAACCAGTGTGGCCCCATGCCCTGCAGCACCACATCTAAAGCCAGCATTGGTGCTGGAGCAGAATTAAGGCCGATCACGTTTTGTACCTTACACGGAGTGACATCTTTTGAATCTCCGCATATTGCTGTTTTCACTACGCCACATGTAACACTTCAGAGTGCCAAATGCTTCTTAAAAAATAGACCTGGCTCTGAAAGAGTGCCACAGAATAACATGGATGGAATATGGCTTTTACGAAAACACAAAATGTTAACCCTCCCCCTCCCCACAGAAAAAGAATTGAGGAATTCTCGGGAAAAGATGTTTTGCAAAGAGAAGTTTGTTCTGGGTGCTTGGTTTGAGGGCAAAAGCGCGTGGGGAACAGTGATTCCCTGCTTTCTGGTTCTTTAAATTCTCCTGCTTGGCCCCAGACTAGAGAGAGCAAGACCACCTCGCTGTCTGCAGGGTGGCAGCGGCCCTGGTCCTCCTGTGTTGTCCAGCAGGGTTGGGAGGAGCAAACCAGGAGGTGACCTTGGGGACCAGAGAAGTCAACACCTCATCCCGCTGGATCCTACCTCACCTCACCAGCTCTGCGCAGGCCTCGGCTTCCCACCATCCCCAGCACCCGTGAACCTCTTGTCCCTGGTCCCGCCGCTCACCTGCCCAGCCCTGGTCTGGCCACAGGCAGACCCATCCTCGGGGAGAGGGGGAAGAAGAGCTCCTAACCACACAGCAGGGCATCTGCGCAGCCATCACGCCCTTCTCCCTCCCTGCTGCTGAGACAGTTCCATCGTCCACGCCCACACACATCCGGGTGTGACCTCGATGAAGGGATCAGAGCACTGAGCCAGAGTCCCTTCGGCCCCTGCTCGGCACAGTTCCGCTCAGCCTCAGCCACGCAGGCTCCATGTGTGCTCCCAACTCCAGGACGGCGCTGTCTTCCTCTGCTCTGTGCCACTTCTTCCATCAAACGTGTTGCCTCCTCCAGTACCCAAGGTCCCTTCTTCCCGCCCACCCTGTCTGGGGACTGAACCCAGGGCCTTTGAGCTGAGCTACATCCGCATCACTTTTGTTTTGTTTCGTTTTGTTTTTGAGATGGGGGCTCGCCAAGTTGCTAAGTTACCAGGCTGGGCTCAGACATGTAGTCCTGATGCTCCAGCCCCCAGAGTTCTGGGTTACAGGGGTGCACCACCACATCCAGTTAAGTTCTGTTCTTTATTGACAGTTTCCCCTCATCTTATGTATACAATCCATTCTCTCTCATCTTTACAAAAAAAAAAAAAAAAAAAAAGGCAAACTACAGAGACTATAAAAAGATGAATGGTTTCCAGGAGTGTGGAACGGGGAGGCGTGTGGACAGGTGGACCTGGGGCCGAAGGGGAGGACACAGCACTGTGGTTTGCCAAGGGCCAAGGAGCGAGAGCCGCAGGGGGAGCCCAGAGCAGACGCCAGGCCCTGGCTGATCAGACTGCATTGGCAGCACTTAGTTCGTCACCCAGGGTAAAGACACCGCCCGAGGTTGGATGCTGATAGGTGTCAGGGCTTGGGGGAGGAGTACGGGAACTCCCTGCACTTTCGGCAGCCCTAAAATGCTCTAAAAATAGTCTATCAATTAATGAACAAAACAAAACGAGAAAGGTCTTTCAGCAGGTGAGTGTCACAAACACACATGGTCAGGTGCACGTCGTGCCCCTCCCCGGGCCAGTGGGAGGACATTTGGAGATGGGAGAGC
>RJWM01030171.1:0-23680 GCA_004363535.1 Dasyprocta punctata
CCTCGCGCCTGCCAGGGCAGGCGCTTAAGGCACTGAGCCAAACTCCCGGCCCTGGTTTTTTGAGGCAGGGTCGCACTATGTAGCTCAGGCCGGCCTTGCACTCGCGTTGTAGCCCAAGCCGGCCTCGAACCCACAACGCTCCGCCTACCTCAGCCTCCCGAGTGCTGGGATTAAAGGCGTGCGCCACCACGCCCGGCTTCAGAAATACAATCTAATGTAGCACAGCAGCTCAGGAACATACAGATTATTTTCCTGTCAGAAGCAATACCAGAAAGAAAAGGAAAAAAAGGACCTGTACACTTCTCTTTCAGAAATACAGCCTGACCCACAAATATATTCTCTCAGAAATAAAAGCTAGATAGTTGTGGTGCATTCTGTAATCCTAGAATTTGGGAAACTGAGGCAGGAGGATCACTGCCAGTTCCAAGCCAGCCTAGGATACACTGAGTTCAAGGTCAGCCTGAACTATGTAGTGAGACCCTGTCACAAACCAACAGAAAAGCCAACACACAGAAATTCTTACCTCCCCTAGCACCCTTACCTCCTGAACCCCAAATGCCTCATGGCTGGACCATCTTCCTGTGCCTATCCACGGTTATCACTCTCCCCTGTACTAATGAGACCCTCCCCACTTAAGCAGCCAACTCCCAAGCAGCCCAAGCCCCTCCCAAACACCCAGGATTTCCTGTGGAGGCCCCAGCTTCCTCTAACACCCATCATTTCCCCCCAGGCCTGGCCAGCGGGGACGCGCACACCCACCCTGTGCACACGCAGACACACACGTGCAGATGGGTGGAACTCGGACTCCTTAGGCTGTCGGTGGGTGTGGGGGAGGGTCCCATGGCCCTACCCACCCTCTTCTCAGGTAGCCTCACAGGAGCCGTGTCCACGCCTTGGACCCTCAGGCCACCGCTGGCCTGTGTATAGGTACGCACACGTGCTCCTCAACTGCAATGAATCCTATCTCCACAGCCCAACAGGAGCCGAAAATATCCGAGCCTGTAAATGCATTTGTATCCATTGCTTCCCCTCCCGATCTGGGGCTGGATGGGGGCTGCTATCATGGCCACTGCCTGACATCAGTAGAAATGACTGTGGCACATATTGGCCCAGGAAAAGACCAAAGTTCACCATTCGAGTACACTTTCTAGTGAATACACTTCGCTCCCACACTGTCAAGCCAGAAGTCTAAGTGGAATCGCTGGAAGGCAGGTACTGTCTGGATCTGAGGCCCTTTCTGTAGAAGTTTGCGTGTCACACCTCACACAAGCTGCATAAATGATGCACACAGTCATCAAGAGCCACCCTGACCCTACAAACGCTATTCACCCAGTGTTGCCAATGGAACAACCCCCGCTACACCACACAAAATGTCAGTCATAGCTTGACGCCTGTGACCCACACAGAGAACCCCAGCCTTGCATCACTCAGTTGTCTCCCTCCCAGATCTCTCTTTTTTTTTTTTTTTTTGAGACACGAGCTCTCTATAAAGCCCAGGCTCTCACTTGACATCCTCCTGCCTCAGCCTCCTGAATGCTCAGATTACAGGTGGGCGCTACCACACCTGGCTCCATCTCCCACACTTAGCCCCACACCGAGTCACCACCACACACCTCCCAAAGCAGCTACCCAGATCTCACCACCCGACTTGTCCCCAACACAGTCTCACGCACACCCCCACACCTTGGCCACCCAGCCCATTTCCACACTTGGTCCCATGGCACAGCCCAGCTTCTAGGCAGCCCCTGGCGGCCCATGTAGCATCACAGTGACACACAACCAGAAACTTATCGCTGACCCACCTAGTGCCGCCCCCCAGCCCCGCACGCGCCACGTTCCTAGCAGGAAGACTTTCCAGTGCACACCTAATCTTCGAACAGGGCTACCACTGGTCATCCACACAGCCACACGTGCACTTGAGCCCCAAGCCCAAAGCTGACCACAGTCACACGATCTCTGTGTCACACACACAGTCCTGTAAACAGTCCAGCTTCCAACACACGTTCACTACAGCCGGAGGTCACCCACAGCATTCCGCCCTGCTCCTCCTCACAGGTCACACCTGCATCCAGCTCCTGTCACACCCTCGGTGTCACAGCCCGACGCCCTCTCCCTCTCCTGCACACACGCGAGTCTCAAACACCATCTTCCACCACCCCTGGTAGGTCTCCATCAGGTCCCCCCAAACCACGCCTGCTCACCCCAGCCAGCCGGCAGCAGTCGCCTGCCAACCCCCCAGGGTACCTTCCCCCGCACCCTCCCACTCCTGTTTACCTGCGCTCTGGGAGGTCGGCGGACAGCAGAGTTCCAGACCCTGGGGTTCCCCAGAGTGGGGAGTGCGGCGTCCTGCGCCCCAAGGCCTGCCCCGGTCACCCGGCGTGGGGAATTCTCCCGGGTACCCCAAGCCCAGTCCATGCCCCCACCCGCGCCCGCGCCCGGATCCCAACCCCTACCCCTACCCCCGTGGTTCCCTGGGACCTCGCGCCCCTCCTCGCAGCACCCACCTGGCCGCGGATGGCCCCGCACCGCTCCACCGGCCGGCGTACCACGTCCAGTTGGCCTTGCTGGCCCCACCGGCCCCGCCACGCCCCGCTGCGCAGCGTCCCTGCCCTGGCGGCTTCTCTGGGGCGTGGCCTGCGGTAGCCACGCCCCCGCAGGTGAGGTCGGCCCCGCCCACCGCCCTAGGGTAGCCCTGCAGGTTTCTCGACCCCCAGGGATTGCAACACCTCTCCCGAGCCCTCCCGGTGGCGCCTGGAATCGGAGCCAGAGGTTGGAAACTGCGGCGCTGCAATCTTGAAAACTTGGAATCCTGAAAACTTTGGGTCCAAGACCGATGTCCTTCGCTGCGGTTGCGCCCCTCCTCTATGGATCTCGTCGTTTGTCACGTCTCTTCTAAAGGGTCCCCTTCTCTGTGAGGCCTTCCCTGATCGTCGCTGTATATTAGTTAACTAATTATCATTATTATTTTGCAGTACTGGAGACTGAACTCGGAGGCTTCATCCTGAGCTACATTGCCAGCCCTTTTTATTTTTTGAGTCAGGGTCTCACTGTGTACATTTTGCCCTGGTTGGGCTAGAATTTGCAATCTTTCTGCCTCAACCTCTCAGATACTGGGATTACAGGCCTGAGCCACAATGCCCGGCTCCTTGATTTCCCTCTTTAATGGGACCTTCTTACCAAAACAAGTACCTTGCTTCCCTGCTTCGTTTTGTCCACCAAACTTTTAAGATCCTGAAATAATTTAATGTAGCGTATTGCACTAGTACGGTGTATCGTATAACATACTTATATTGCATTATTGGTGAGAGGACGCAAGGTCTAGAAAGTGGGCTCTGGGTTCAAGTGTGATTTCAGCACTTACTGGTTGAGCTGCCTTAGGCAAGTAGCTTAACCTCTCTGTACCTTGATTTTCCTAATTCCTCAAACGGGAATAGTCAAAGGCTGGGAGGATTGAATTGGTGCATGTATGTGTGTGTGTGTGTGTGTGTGTGTGTGTGTGTGTGTGTGTTAGTCTTAGCTACTGCCTTACAATTATCGTTGGTTGCTTTTTCTCCCCCACTGGAGTGTTGGCTCCTGTGGGCTAGGTTCTGTATTGTCAGCTGTGTATCTTTAGCAGCAGAACAGAGCCTGGCGCAGTGAAGGTGCTCAAAACATTTCTGGGGTGACGGACGGAATAAATCAAGTCCTAGAATTGTGAAATAGCCAAACTCGCTTCGCAGAATTCCAGCATCATAGAACTTGAATCCACGAGAACTATTCGAACCCCTCCCCCATCCGCGGTCACCGCACTATGGGACTCTTCCAGCAGGGGGCGCAGCTGGCCCGAGGACCGGGCTTCTCGCGCCAGCGTCGCTTGCCATCTCCAGCGTTGCAGCCAACCTGTCCCCTACTGCCCTGTTCTGTAAGTCCAGCGCAGATGCCTTCTCCTCCGGGAAGGCCTCTCTGAGCTCCCCAGGCTTGTAGCATTGGGCTTTCTCTCTGGCTTAGTATCACCTGGGGACAAGTCTCCCGCACTGGATTGCGTGCCCCCTGGGAGGGTGGGACAGGGCCAGAGCCACGCCACTCACCGTTCTGTTCCCAGTGCCACCCAACACAGGGCAAAGAGAAGGCACTCTGGAGTTTAGGTGTTGATTGAATCATGGGAAAAAAACCTCAAACTCACATTCTGACTCCTCCAGGTACTTTCAGGGGACAACCGTGCCCCCTCCCATTGTTTTGATCGCAGGATATGAATGTTGGTGCTGGATCTGCTGCACGAAGTAGGGGATGAGTCAGGCAGCAGAGGAGCAGATCCTAGCTTAGTCATGCGCTGGCTGTGTGACTCCCTATCTAAGAGGTCACCTCTCTGGGCCGTAGGTTCCTGGTCAGTAAAACCAGTCTCTGAGCAATAATCTACTTTTTGTTGTGAGAATTAATAAGTGCGCCCCCTCCCCCGAGTTTAGGACAAGGTAGCACACGTTATCACTCTGTGTGTTTGTAGCAGGCGGGGAGGGACAGATCTGGGTGCAAATCCTGGGCTGGCTGTTCTTTCATGTAACCTGCAGCAATGGTGATCTGTTCCTCAGCCTGCCTGTTTCCTTATCTGCAAAACACTCCATTGAGTTGAGGATTAAAGGAGATAAGGATTAAAAGAAGAAAATGTTAACTAAGGTAAACATTTCCTACTGCAAATACCTTTGCACAACTCCAATAAGGACTGGTACTTCTGAATTTTTACCTGGAACAGACCCTGTGCCAAGTCCTGTCCGCAAAATACCTCTGTTAATCTTTACATTGGGTGCTCTGCTCTCTCTGTCCCACAAGTGAAAAAGGTAAGGCATGGATAGAGATTGAGTAATGTTATGGTTTATATCTAAAGTATTCCTCCAAGTCTCATGTTCAGAGCTGGTCATAAGGAGTGGACCTCTGGTGTGTGACTTGGCAGGATGTGTATCTGTCCCCTGCTCCTTCCCTCATCCTTTTGGATTCCTGGCCACCATGGCATAAACTGGTTATCTCTGCCATGCTCTTTCTGCCTTGGACCCTGAAAACCATGGACTAAACCCACTACAACAGTGAACTTTTAGACTGTGGGTGCCAGGTATTTCTTCCAGCAGTGGAAATGTGACTAATACAGAAATTTGGTACCAGGAGTGGTGTCCTTGCTGTGACACTACCTGACTATATGATTAAGAATCCATTGGAACTGGTTTGTGGGAGAAATTTGGACAAGTCTGAAGATATCAGCTACAGAAACCTTAAAATGACTGGGTAAGAGATTTTCTCTCTGTCTCTCTCTCTTGCATTTTTTTACTGGTACATTTCAGATATACATAATGATAACATTAATCATAGAGAATTTGTACCTGTACATGTTGTATCTTGCTTCTTCTTTTTCTCCCATAACCCTCCCCTTCTTTCAACCCATCTTCCCCTGATGGGAGATTCTAGTCAAAAATCAGAAGACCATCATGCTGATAAGAATGTAGATAGGAAAAGCCAGGCTCAGGTTTCAGTTGGGAATGAGAACTCCATTGGCAGTTGGACTAGAGGTCATATGTATTACATGCTTCGATAAAATTTGTCTACATTTTTCCCATGTTCTGAGAAGTTGTAGGAGACTGAAGTTAAGGGTGGGAGACTCCCTAATCTGGTGGGAGAAATTTCAAGGCAGTCCAATGTTCAGGCTATAGCATGAGTGCTGTTGGCTGCTTTCAGCTCAATCTACAGTAAGAATCTGGAGCAAATGGTAGGTTTGAATGATTTGAAAGGTATGCAGTTTTGTCATAACAGAACTGCCTGCAATCTTAGGACCATGAACAGTATGGTTACTGAAAAAATTCAAAATTAAAAAGAAGTCTGGCTGGGTATGGTGGTACTTGCTTGTAATCCCAGCACTTGGAAAGCTGAGGCAGGAGGCTTATCATGAGTTTGAAGTCAGCCCAAAAAACAAAACACAAAACAAACAACAAACAAAAAACACCTAATACTTTGCACAGGTACAAGAGGGAAGATGCCTTCAGGGCATTTCAGAAATCAGCAAGACCCCACCCATTTCAGGCTCAGGGATACAGAGCTGTAAATCTTTCATTTGAAAAGAAGGTCCCTGGGATGCCTATCTTGGGAAGGCCATCCCTAAATTTAGTCATCCAGGCACTTGGAGGTCACTATAGCCATGGTCCAAGGGAGCCCAGTTACTGCTCAAACTGGTGGCCAATTTTGGCGTTATCTATGCACTGCTCATTTTTCAGGCATGCGGAATGCAAGCATTATGGGGTCACAGAGGTTTCCAGTCAGATTGGAAAGCCAGGCAAAAATGTGTGACAGGATCACAGTCCCTGCCAAGAGTCCATGGCAGTGTGTGAAGCTGTGAGAGTAAAACCAGAGATGCAGTGGAGACCTCAGGGAGCTGGAGATGCTAGGAACGTGGAATGTCTGCTTAGGATGGCTGTAGGCAGTGAGTGAAACCAACTCAGGAGAGAGACCATGAGGGCAGCAACCAGCAATACTGTAGGAGCAGGGCTGCCTAAGCCCTTGGGAATTCACGTCTCATCACAACCTGCCTCAAGCATTGGAGTTATGTTTGCCTTGCTGGGTTTCAGTCTTGCTTTGGATCAATTCATTTCAATTCCTCTTTTCCTCCATTTTGGAATGGGAATGTTTACCCCATGCCATTGTATACTAGAAGTGTTTAACTTCTTTTTGTATTTTAACAGGGGGCCTCACAGCTAAGAGTTTGCCTTGTGTCTCAGAGGAGATTTTGGATTTGGAATTTCTGGCAATGCAGGAACTGTTAAAACTTTGGTGACTCCTAGACATGGGTTAAATGCGTTTTGTGTGAACTGGACATGAGCCTTTTGGGGACCAGGGCAGAATGTTGTTGGTTAGATCTAGAATGTTACCCCAAAATTCTCATGTACAGAGGTAAGGCCTAGTTGGTGTGAGCTGATCCCTAGGACATCACTTGGAAGAGTGTATTTCTATCCCCAGTTCCTCTCTTCTCTATTTCCCGACTGCTGTGACAAAAACACTTCTCTTCCACTACGCCTTTTCACCCTGCTGTTTCAACCTTGAAGCCTGCTGGGACCCAGAGTAAGCCTCTCCTCCTTTGAGTTTCAGGTTTCAGGTATTGTGTCCCAGAGATGTGGAAGTGACTAATGCAAGTAACTTGTGTAAGGTCACACAGTCAAGGAGTAGCAGAACGCCTGAATCCATACAGCTGTCCCCTGAGGTAAGCACTGTTACCATGCCATCTGAAGATGAGGAAACTAGAGCCGGGCGTGGTGGTGCACGCCTATAATCCAAGCACTTGTGAGGCTGAGGTAGGAGGAGCGTTGTGAGTTCGAGGCCGGCTTGGGCTACAACACGAGCGCAAGGCCGGCCTGAGCTACATAGTGTGACCCTGCCTCAAAAAAACTAAGGCCAGGAGTTTGGCTCAGTGGTTTAAGTGCCTGTCTGGCAGGCACAAGGTTGTGAGTTCAATCCCTGGTGCCTAAATAAATAAATAAATAAATATGAGGAAACTGAGGCAAAGAGAGGAGAAATTGTTTGCCCTATCCCATCTCTTCATATCTGAGTTTGGGATATCAGGAAAATGTGTGGAAAGACTGGGGGCTTTTCTATTTAAACTTCTTGGACAAGGGTTTCGTTTATGTGGTACTTGGGATTGAACCCAGGGCCTTTGCACTGAGTTGCATCAACAGCCTTTTTTGTTCTTTGTAGTGTGAGACAGGATTTTTTTTTGTGTGTGTGTGTGGCACCGGGGATCAAACTCACAACCTCACACCTGCCAGACAGGCGCTTAAACCACTGAGCCAAACTCTCAACCCTAGTTTTTTTGATGCAGGGCCGCACTATGTAGCTCAGGCTGGCCTTGTGCTTGAGTTGTAGCCCAAGCCGGCCTCAAACTCACAACACTTCTCCTACCTCAGCCTCCCGAGTGCTGGGATTAGAGGCATGTGCCACCTTGCCTGGCTGTGAGGCAGGATCTTGACCAGGCAGTATTTGAACTTGTACTCCTCCTGCTTCAGCCTCCCAAGCTCTGGAGTTACAGACATGCACTATCACACTTGACCAATCAGTTTTTTTTTTTAATTTAGTAAGTAATACACTGCTACAGAATATGTTGACACTGGGGCTGGGGATATAGCTGAGCAGCACAGTGCCTGCCTGGCAAGTGCAAGGTGGTGAGTTCAATCCCTGCTACCAAAAGAAAAGAAAAAAGAAAAAGAAAAAAAAATTGACAGAATAAAAGACCAGAGTGCAAAAAGTAGGTTTTGTCTCTTCTTGATCCTCAAACTCCCCTCCCTGAAACAAATACAATTCCAGTGTCTAGCTTCCTTCCAGAGATGATGGGCCACGAACATGGATTGTGTGTGACATACAAGGTGTGCCCACTTAAAAACATGAATGAACTGGGTATGGTGGTGCGTGCCTGTGATCCTAGTGCTTGGGAGACGGAGGTAAGAGGATTGCTGTGAGTTTAAGGCCAGCCTGGGCTACATAGGGAGACCATATCTCAAAAAAAAAAAAAAAAAAAAAAAAGGAAGAAAAACACAAATGAAGCCTGGCGTGGTGGCGCACGCCTTTAATCCCAGCACTCAGGAGGCTGAGGTAGAAGGAGCGTTGTGAGTTCGAGGCCGGCTTGGGCAACCACACGAGCGCAAGGCTGGCCTGAGCTACATAGTGTGACCCTGCCTCAAAATATCAGCCTGGGAGTTTGGCTCAGTGGCTTAAGTGCCTGCCCTGGCAGGTGCAAGGTTGTGAGTTCGATCCCTGGTGCCACAAACAAAACAAAACAAACAAAAAAAGCCACAAATGAAATCATTTATTGAGGAGACAGATCTTTGCTTTATCTCTGATTTTGGGTGTGGCTGGGTGACTTGCATTGGCCAATGGCAGAAAAGGACACAAGTACCAATTCTGATGCCCCTAAGAGACCTGGACATTTTTCTTTGCACCCCAGGATCACTAGGTGAAGGACTTCTCCCGGGTCTCCCGCTTCCTCCTCCCCTGACAACGTCCACCTACACAGTAGAGCTTCCAGCCCTGCCCAGTCGAGATCGGCCAACTTCTCAGTCAGCTCCACGTCCACCTTTATGTCTTCTGGGTTTTTTGTTTGTTTGTTTTCTGTTGAGGCAGGGTACAGTAGTTCAGGTTGGTCTTGAGTTCACTTATGTAGCCTAAGCTGGCCTTGAACTTGTGGTGATCCTCCTGCCTCAGCTTGCTAAATCTTTCTTTGAATTTCTAGAACCCAGGACATCTGATGACGTGTGTGGTGCCCTGCCTTAGTCTTTAGTGCTATGACTAGTTCTGTCTACCAAGAACAACAGGAACTCCAGGAGGTCGAGGTCTGTTTTGAGATTCCAGAGAAGAAAAAAGGAGACTCACACCCTGGGTGCAGAAACCAGAGCTCGGCACACAGCCTTCCTGTCCTCTGTCTGGCTGCATCCCCCGCCCCACAAAAGCCTGCGTGCCCCGAAGTTCCTCAAGATGGAACTTTGAGGTAGGAGCTGCTCTGTCTTCTAAGATCACTAGTCCTTGAATAAACCTGACCCCTTCTCCGGAACATTGGCTTTTGAGTGGCGGGCAGTGCTGACTTGCGATTTGGGTAACAAATCTGTCAAGCCAGCCAGGAGCTGTCCCACTGGGCGGAGTGGCCTTGGCGGTTTGTATTTCGAGAAGATATGATTGCTTGGGAGAAGATGGCTCCCTGTGGCAAGAGGGGCCCCTGATGGACTCCCAGGGCTGCCCCGCACCTGCCGAGAGTTTTCCCACCTTGGGGATGTTCCCTCCTCCGTGTGCCAACGACTGCCTGTAAATGCTTTGGTAGTGGAAAGAAAGGAAAGTCTCTGCTCCCTCAGGGGACCTACTGACTCCTTGGCAAGTTGCATGGGGGACATTTTATCTCTGTCATTTTGGGCCCAAATAGCCATTTCAGTCTTGCATGGTTCATTTTTGGTAATGCTTGGCATGAAGCAAGATTCTGAGGGTGAAAAATAGTCCCAGCCTCTCCTTCGAGAAATTTCTTTTGTTTGGAGAGCAATTCATTTGGTTTGGCTTTCTCTCTACTTCTCTTCTTTTTTTTTTCCCTCCCCCTCCTTCTTTTATCCTTCTTTCTTCAGTACTGGGGATTAAGCCAAGGGAGTATTAACTACATCCCTAGCCATTTTTTTTAAAGACAGTCTTGCTACATAGCTCAGGCTGCTGTCAAATTCGTGGTAATCCTCCTGCCTTAGCTTCCTGAGTGGTAGAATTACAGGCATGTACTATCACACCTGGCTACAGGGTCTCACTAAATTGTCCTGTATAGTTTTATTTATTTTTATTTTTGGGGGGGTACCGAGAATCGAACTCAAGACCTTGCGCTTGCCAGGCAGGCTGTATCCCTGGGCTGAGCTATATCCCCTGATTGTCCAGTACAGTTTTAAAGATGTGATCTTCCTGGCTCAGCCTCCTAAGTAGCTGAGATCACAGATGCGCATCACCATGCCTGGCTCTCTGACCACTTCTTGTAATTACTTTTATTTCTAAAGTGGGTCACTCTGTTGCAATCTCCTGAGTCCTCCCTGAGCTGCACAGTAGCTGACAGTTTTCAGCTAAAATGCCAGGCCTGAGAAAGAATTGATATCCCACTGACACTGCGTGACCCTTGTGTGTGTTAGATTTTGATGAAAAACGATTAACAGATGTTCACACCTGGAACTGGTTTGTCAAAGATCAGGTAAGTAGATTGCATGTGGGGACATAGGTCTGTAATCCAAGAACTCAGAGGCTGAACCAGGAGGATCGCAAGGTCAAGTCCCTGGGCAATTTATGGAACCTTAACTGAAAATTGAAAAAAAAAATTAAATAAAAAAGGGTTGGGGACATAGCTCAGCGCGAAGACCCTGGGGTTCAATACACCATACTACTGCAAAAGGTAGCTGGAGCAATGTAAGTGTGGCCAAATTGGACTGTCTGGATAAACACTGGCCAAAGGATACTGGGAATGAGGTAAACTCGCGTCACCTGTGAAGAGAAGCTGCCGTCCTGTGACTGCGCAGAGCCAGCTGTCCCTTGCGATGCTGCGCATACAATGGGACGAAGCTAGCCCGTGAGGTCACCGCGCAGTTGAAGATACAAACTCCGGCCCCGTACGGCTGGCCTGGACTTGTCATCCAAAAAAACCTGGCGTCGCCGCTGTGACTCCGCGCCCCTGGCGGATTGCGCCTCGCTTCGTACGGCTTCTGCCCCTCGTGGCCTTCCACGCGGAGCGCGGGTCCCACGCACGCTTCCCGGGGACCCTGCCGGTTGGCGGTGTCGAGTCACCCTGCCCTCCCCGGCTGGTGCCTGGCCGGAAGTCTCCACGACGCCTCCGCCTCTCGGCCGTTCTCTTTGTCTCTGGCGCCCTCCTCCTGCCCCGGCGGCTCGGCGGGGCTGCGGGCGGGACCCAGCGCCAGGCGGGCGGCGCGGGGCGCGGGTGCGAGTGCGGGCTTGTTCCTGCGATCGGCCCGGCTCGTGGGAAATGAAACTGCGGCTGCGAGCCGGGCACGGCTGGGCGCACGCCCGGCATCCCGGCACCGTGGGAGCTGAGGCAGCAAGCTGTCAATCTGAGCCCAGTCCGGGCAATTTAGTGATTTTGCAAGACGTTACTAAAATGAAAATTAAAAATAAAAATAATAATAATAAATTAAACGGACAGGGGATGTAGCTCACTGCGAAGGTTTTGGGTTCAGCCTCCAGTGTCACAATAAAATAAAATAAAGCAAACAACTGAAGTAATAGTAAGAATTTACAGGCAAAAGCTTTCCTTGAGAGGGACAAGAGAATGGGATGGGACTTTAACTTGAGGGGGGGAAAAGCTGGCGTGGGCACAGCTCTGACGGACAGGATCGGCCCGGTTCGTGCGCAGTGGCGAGGATCCGGCTCCCGGGGCACCGCGGAGGCGCGGGGCTGCAACTCCACCGCCTCGCGAGCTCCGCGCCCTCAGAGACTCTGTCCGAGCGTTTTGTCCTGGGGTTCGCGGGTGGACGGCTCTTGTGGGAGCCACCGCAGCGCCCCCTGCTGTTACAACGCATCTGGTCCTTGTGATGAGGAGGAGGGGGCGGGGGGGTCGCGTGCTCGGTACATTGTTAGGAAAGGTGAGTGGGGAACACTGGGTAACAGGTCAGGTCATGAGTTCGGGCCTGAAAATCCTTGTCCTGTGTTCCATTAGGGCGCCTGTATCCCTAGATTCTCCTCCTCCTCCTCGTCCTTGTCATCGTCGTCGTCCTCCTTCTCCTTCTTCTAGACAAGGTCGTGCTACATTGCCTAGGTGAGACTCAAATACGCAATCCTTCTGCCTCAGCCTCCCTCAGAGCTGGGATTATAGATGTGTGCCACCATGCCTGGCTATCAGGCGAAATTCTAACATGAAATCATTACACTCTACAAGTCAAGTGTGGTGGCCCTCACTCCTCATTCCAGCACACTAGGGGGCTGGGGTAGGAGGATTGAAAACTTGAGCTTGACTTATCCCTGGCCTGTCTCATATTGAAACATTTTTTTAAAGGGCTGGGAATGTAGCTCAGTGCAAAAGCCCTGGATTCCGTGCCCAGCAACAGCAACCAAAACCAAACAAAAGCAAAAACAAAACCTCTAGATTTCACCTCTCAACAAAATAGTGTGTGTGTTTGAGATGCTACCCATTACCTACAGATCGGCCTCCAGGTCAGTGTAGCAGAGAAACACTGCTTGAAAACCTCTTCCTTGCTCTAGTGTGGCTAAAAGTGCTTTGATTCTAATTTTTTGTCCTCCACCTCTTCCCCTCCATTTTTTTTTTTTTTTTTTTTTTTTTTTTTTTTTGAGACAGGATCTTGGCTCATGCTGCGTAGCCCAGACTGGTCTTGAATTTACAATAGCCTTCCTGGCCCAGGCTCCCAAGTGCTGGGATTACAGTTGTGCACTACCATGCCTAGCTTTTCCTCTCAGTATGGGACCTGATCTTATTAATATGGGGGGGACAGACCCATCTGGGCAAGCAGGGACCATCCAAACCACACTTGGCTGATTCTCAGTGCTTTTAGATAAAGAAACAAGGGGGAATTATGTCAGAATCAAAATGGAGTCACTTGTGTCAGCACTGCCAAAATAAAGCCAGGAGGTCATGAAGGAAAGGTTCCTGGGCACAATTCCCTGACTCTAGCAGCAAAAGCCCCGTGATCAAAAAAACTCTACACCAAAGCATATAATAGTCAAGATTCCAGAAATTCAACACAAGAACCGAAGAATATTAAAAACTGTTAGAGAAAAAGAAACAAGTCACTTACAAAGGAAAGCCCATCAGAATCACGGCAGACTTCTCAGTACAACCCCTCAAATCAAGGAGATCTTGGAGTGAAGTATTTCAAGTCCTAAAAGAGAACAGCTTCCAACCCAGATTGACGTACCCTGCAAAACTATCTTGTAAAATTGGTGGAGAAATAAGATACTTCCATGACAAAGAACAACTGAGGAAATTCATGATCACCAAGTCAACACTTCAGAATGTCCCAAAGGACATTCTAGAAAGAGGTAACAAGGACCACAATTTCATGAATCCCAATGGAATGAATCCACCAGGCAAGGCAAGCAACTGAACAGAGTGGGACTGGGGTGTGGGGAAGGGAACCAAAAACAGGAAAACAACATGGTAAGTCAGTAGAAGCAAAAGCCATTACACCAGGAACTGCTGAGCAGAAAGTGGCACTCATAATTTCAACAAGAGCCTTTGATTTAGGTAAAGATAAGGAAAAGATTATTTTCACTGAACCTGAACATTTTTTTCTTTTCTTTGCCTGTAGAGCCATTTGAAGAGAGTCAGTATCCCCTGCATGACCTTATAGTTGGATGCCCTCTGCTTTGGTTCCTTCTTGAACAACAGCCAGGTGCAGTGGTGCATGCCTGTAATGCCAGCATTATGGGAGGCTGAGGCAGGAGGATCACCATGAGTTCAAGGCCAGCTTGGGCTACAGAGTGAGTTCAAGGCCAGCCTGGCTTACCCGGTGAGGCCTTGACTCAAACAAAACAAAAAGATTATGGAATGAACAAAGATGAGGGGGCATTGTGATGCGTGGCTGTTAGGGGGACCCGTCCTCAGCAGAGTTCCAAAAGGGATGGCAAGGTTATCACCCTCCTGAACCCTTTGGCCTCCCTTCCTTGTTGCCCATCTCCTCCTTGAGATTCACAGAATCCCAAACATCTGAAAACCTCTGCAGCACCCCTCCTGGTCTCCAGTACTAACGCAAAGGGTGTATTTTGCTGTGAGCTGAACCTGATATCAGTGTTAAGAAAATACAAGAAATAGCCCCAGGAGTTGGAGGCTCATTGCGAAGTTCCAGCCAGAGGAGGAAAAAAAAAAAGCACACACACACCCTGGTGGACAGGCCCCACGTATCGTGTGGCCTTCCTGTCTGTCTCCAGCCTCCTCCCCGCCTTGGAGTAGCCCTCTGCGCCTCGAGGCAGAAGCCCCTCGTCCTCCGACTGCTGACCTTGGGTCTCCCCTGCTCTCCCTCGGTTCCTGAAATCTGGCCTTCCAGCAGCGGACAGCCTGGACCTTTGATTCCGGTAACAGGACTGCTGGGAGCATGGGGAAGGAAGGGGAAGTGAATGAAAATTACTGAGATCTGAAAACCTGGAAAGGGACATACTAGGATGTTGCTGAGACCCTGGCAGTCGTTTTCACCAGAGCCTGAAGCTGTTCGCAACAGCTCTGTGCCTATTTGAATCCCAGATCTGCTCCTTCCCAGCTGTGTGACCTTAGGCAGGTTGCTTAACCTCTCTGAGCTTTCTTGTTGGGAGAGTTAGGTGAGTTAATCTGTAAGCACTTAGCACAGCCCTGAAGATACAGGAGGGCTTGGTAGTTAACTGATAAGGTGAGGAGAGGGTGTCACACTCGTGCTCCCATCCTGCAGTGCATCCTCCTGTCAGGGAAGGGGTGGAGGAGCTGAGAAGTAGCTTTTCAGAGGAAGAGGGGTGCTGTGTGAGAGGTGCCCCTTGAGCCCTTCTCTTGGCTTTGTAAGCACCGTCTCACAGCAAAGTGCTTGCTGCCTAAATTAAGTAGTCGCTCCTGTTTCCTGCAATTGACTGATAGGACTACTGTTGTTTTTACTTAGTCAACAAACCCTCATTAAGCTGGGTGTGATGGTGCAAGCCAGTTATTCCAGCGCTTGGGAGGCTGAGGCAGGAGGATTGCTGTGAGTTCCAGGCCAGTCTGGGCTACATAGTGAGGTTCTGTCTCTAAATAAATAAACAAACAAACAAACAAACAAACCCAGGGCCTTTGCACTGAGCTACAACCTCAGCCCTTTTTATTTTTCATTTTGAGATGGGGTCTTGATCAGTCACTTTGTTGCCCAGGTTGTGCTTGAACTTGTGGTCCTCCTGCCTCAGCCTCCCAGAATGCTGGGATCACCAGCAGGCACCACCACAGCCAACATTCACAGACATTTTGAAAGCTCTCCTTCCTGCCCCTGCCTCCCCCCAATCAGGGTTCTGAGGGAGCAGAGAAGGGGCTCCCCTCTCCCTAAGCGAGTCCTCACCTGCCTGAGGGAAACAGGGGTGCCAATGAGGGAGATGCTGAAAGCTCAACAGTCCCAGGAGTGGGGACGAAGCGAGGAGGCGCCCCCAGGTCTGCAGAGCCCCCTCCTCCGCCTTTGAGGTCTGTCACTGCCGGGCACCGTGGGCTCTTCGACCTGGCCTGCTCGGGTCCGCCCGCCCTGGCCTCCCCCTAGGGCTGGGTGCAGCCACTACTCCGACGCTGCCCTTGTAAGGAGCCGAGACCCGGGGCCACCCGAGATGCCCGGTTATAATTAACCCGGACACGTGGCGGCACCCCCAACACCTGCTGCGGAGCCCCCCACCCTGCGCTCGAGCCTCCGCCCGCTCTCCAGAGAGGAGACAGGGAAGCGTGCTCCAAAAATAGCTCCTTCCCAGCTGGCCCAGGCACTGGCTGTCCCCTCCAAGGCGGCTGTCACCCTGTGACACCAGGGCGAGCGCAGGGGAAGGCGACCCCCCCCCCACTTGCAGTCTTGAGTCTGAATCCCTCCATCTCAGCCTGGCCTCAACAGTTTCCCCCCAACTATCCATGAAGGAAGGGGCACCCCAGGTCACAGGCTGCTGGAGTTGGCCGCCCCAGGTTCCAACATCAGCTTTGGTCACTGCCCTCCCTGTGGCCAGGTGGCAGGGGACAAAGTCACAGTCTCTGGGCCCTGATGCCCTGGCCCTGGTTCTCCTGGGGTCACTGCTAGGTTTCCTGCGTGCTGGCTCTCAGCAAGTGGAGAGGCCCAGGACTGGGGTTCTGGGAGTGCAGACTTTTGGGGGCTGATGGAGGATGCCCAGGAAAAGGTTAATGGCTGCCGCAGACCCTGGGGGACCGGGAAGGGTGACTTCTACGTGCCTAGGACACCTACAGCCCCTGTCCCGTGTTCCCGGCGGGGGGCCAGCTGTTCCCGCCAGCCCGACTCAGCACTTGTTTGGGGAACCAGCTGGTTGGGGGGGCCCATGCCCAGCCCCTGGGGCGGCCCATACAAGGCCATGGGGCTGGGCGTGAGGCCTGCCTTGGTCCTGGGTGGGCACAGTGCCCAGGCAATGAGGTTCAGCCGCCCTCTGGGCCCCCTCCTTGGGCACAGCCCTCCCCAGCCAATGGCGCAGCCCAAGGCACCCCTATATAAGGCAGGGCTGCTGGTTGTCCCTCCGGGTCAGTGTCGCCTCCAGGATACAGACAGCCCCTCCAGTACAGCCCGGCCAGGTACTACCTGGGGACTGGGGATCTGGTGGCATCCACAGCTGGGGTCCCTGTGGGTGCCAGGGGCGGGTGTGGCACTGGGAGGTCCTGTATGTGGTCTCACCTCCTGTACACAGTGCTCGGTGTCGGGCAGAGGCATCTGTCTGGGAGCCCCCAACCCGTGAGCTTGCCCGGCCCCCACTGCGACCTGAGAGTTTGCAGCACAAGATGGGTGGGTGCAGGGGAGCAATCCTGGAGACAAAAGATTCTTGACAGCTGGTGACTGCCACCTCCTGCAGGTGGCGGGTCAGCCAGGTCCGTGTGCATTATAGCTTGTCACCGGAGCTGGTTGCCGCGGTGGTGGGAGGCGTCATCTGTCAGGGCCTGTGTGTGTGATCCTGTGGGCCCCTGCTGTATCCCTATGACCTTGTGTCTGACCTTCCAAGCTCTCATTTGAGTGCCTCTATTTCCGTGCGTCCCTGAGCTTGGGGGGTGTGACCGTGTGACCTAGGGTACCCTGGTCTGGGGAGCTTGAGTTGAGGTGGGTATGTGGCTCTGGGGCTATTTCTGCTTGTGTCTCTTTGGGAGCCACTTACTTAGCCTCAGTGCCCTCCCATGGGGTGTCCCTGGCAGGGATGGGGGTGGGGACTCCCTCTGAAGGGAGGGAGTCCAGGATGGAAGCCCAAGATGTCCTTGAGCCCCAAGGCCGGGGTGTGTGTCCTCCCTGCCACCCGGGCCCACCTGTCCTCCTGCTGACTTGGTGCAAGCCGAGCCCACAGTGGGAGGCGGGGTGACAGCCAGGGGCGGGGCAGCAGGCGTCTGCCAGGCCCTAAAAATAGCCAGGCTAGACCCAGCTGGGAGGTCTGGGTAGGTCCCTGTCCTCCCACCCCCTACCCCACCCCCGCCCTCAGCTCACAAGGGGCTTGATTTCCCTCCCACAATCCCACCTGCTCCCCCTCCCTGGAGCTGGGCAGGGCTGTCAATCCTTTTCTCCTGGACAGTCCCGTCTTCTTTCTGAATCTGGCAAATAAAAGTAATAATAACAGCCAGGTGTTAATCCCTTGTAATTACACGCCTGTAATCCCAGTTACTCAGGAGACTGAGGCAGGAAGATTGCAAATTTAAGCCCAGCCTGGGCAATTTAGTGAGAGCCTGTCTCGAAAAGACAAAAATAAAAATAGAAATAAAAAAGCTGAGGCTGTAGCTCAGTGCTCCCTGAGTTCAAAGCCCAGTATTCCAAAAAGAAACCTATTAAGAGCAACAGGAGCAGCCACTAAGGGGCCCCAGATTTGAGCCAGGGCCTCCTGCCCAGCCGCTGGGAGCTCTTCCTGCCCCCTCACTGAGAAGGTTGGATTCCAAGGAAACTGAGGTCCGGAGAGGCCCAGTGATCAGCCTGGCGTCACACAGCAGGGAGATGGCATAGGTGCGATTTGAAGCTGGCTCAGCTGAGCATTTTTCCCCCCTGTAAAGAGCCGGCAGCCAGCAGAGCGGCGGCCCCTGGGCTGGAACCTCCACCGAGAGCTGCTCCTTCTCTGCTCTTACGCCCACTCCCAGCCACACCTCCCCTCTGCCTCCCCGGGACCTGGGAAACAGGAACAGCAGTAACCTGGCCACACAGGAGAAGGCCTATGGGAGCCAGGCCCTGTTGCCAGGGCTTCACACACATCAACTCATTTCACCTTTCCAGCACTCCCAGGAGGCCAGTGCTGTCCTGGCTCTGCATTTTACAGATGCATAAACAGACACAGAGAGGTTCAGCAACTTGCCCAAGGCTACACAGCTAGTTGTAAGAGTAGAACTGGGATTAAAATTCAGGCTGTTGGGTCAGAGCTACAGCTTAGTGGCACAGCACCTGCCTGGCAAGCATAAGGTCATGAGTTCAATTCTCGGTATTGGAAAGATAAAATTTCAGGTTGCCAAGGTGCAGTGGTGCACACCTGTAATTCCAGCACTTGGGAGGCTGAGGCAGGAGGATCTGTGAGTTCAAGGTCAACCTGGGCTACAAAGTGAGTTCAAGGGCAGCCTGAGCTGCATAGTGACACCTTGTCTCAGCTGAGTCCCTAGCTTCCTGGCAAGACACAGGGACTCAGACAGGCAATCCCTCTCCCTCCCAGGACCTCGACCTGTCTGACTCCCAGGCTTCGCTGGGTTCTCTCACCACTCTCTGCCCCTCGTGAGTGACCTTGAGCTCCTCTTGCCTCAGGTCCCCCGCGCCACCGCAGCCATGCCTTTCGGCAACACCCACAACAAGTTCAAGCTGAACTACAAGTCCCAGGAGGAGTACCCTGACCTCAGCAAGCACAACAACCACATGGCCAAAGTGCTGACGCCTGACCTCTACAGCAAGCTGCGCGACAAGGAGACTCCATCCGGCTTCACCCTGGATGATGTCATCCAGACAGGCGTGGACAACCCAGGTGGGCTGGGCTCCGATGGGTTTCAGGAACCTGAGGCGGCCACTGTGACCCCGAGGGGTCCCAGGCTTCTGCCTGTACAATGGGGACCAGGAGCATGGGATGGCGATGAGACATGGAGGGCTTGGGACAATGCATGGTCAACCACCCCATAAACGCACAAGGTTATAGCTTGAAACCTCCTGGGAAGCCTCTGAGCCTCAGTTTTCTCATCTGAGAAATGGGCAGCTGTGTGGGAAGATTGGAGCTGTGTACCGCAGGGCTCAGGGCTGAGCCTGGAGGCAAGGTGTGTGTGATCCTTAAGGCCAGGGATGATGCCAGCCTGAGGGTCTTTCTCAAAGGACCCCTGGAAGAGGGGACCAGAACCTAACCTTGCTCAGCTGCAACAGCCTGAGACCAGAAGGACCCCCCTCTAGTGACCCCTGTTCCCCCTGCTGGTGGATAAGCAGGTCTTCCATTTGTATTTTATTTATTTGGTTAGTTTTGGTACCGGGAATCGAACTCGGGGCCTTGAGCTTGTCAGGCAGGTGCTTACACTGCTAAACTACATCCCTGGCCCTTCATTTGTACCTAAAGATTTTTTTTATTATTTGTTTATTTTCCATACTGGAGATTGAACCCAGAGCCTTCACACTGAACTACATCCCCAACCCTTGTTTGAATTTTTATTTTAAAACAGGGCCTCGTTAAGTCACTTAGTTGCCTAGGCTAGGCTTAAAGTTGTTATCCTCCTGCCTCAGCCTCCCCAAGTGTATTTTTATTGTTTTGACCATCCTGGGGTTGGCACCCATGGCCACATACATGCCAGGCAGGTGCTTCATCACAGAGCCACAGCCTGATCTATGAGCAGGCGACACACACACGCACACGCACACGCACACGCACACACACAGCTGACTTGCCCGGGAGCAAGCACCTCTGACCTCAGCCTGCACCACCAGGTCACCCATTCATCATGACTGTGGGCTGCGTGGCCGGTGACGAGGAGTCCTACACGGTGTTCAAGGACCTCTTTGACCCCATCATCCAGGACCGGCATGGGGGCTTCAAGCCCACCGACAAGCACAAGACCGACCTCAACCATGAGAACCTCAAGGTCAGTGGCCCCCAGGCCAGGGACAGAGATGATGACAGAGGGATTGGGAGGGTGGAGAGAGATGGAAAGAGTGCGGGGACAGTGAGACATGGAAGCAGATGAGGGGATGGAGGATAGAGGACAGAAAAAGAGGTCACAACAGCAGAATTAGATGAGGAGAGACAGAGGCAGGAGGGGAGGGGCCGGAGATGAGAGAGATGAAGAGAAACAGAAATGGGGAGAGAAGAATGTGAAAGAGATATATAGAGAAAATAAAAACCCAAACAAACAAAAAGTGAAAAAAAAAAAAAAAGAAAGAAAGAATAAAAAGAACTGGCTGTGGTGGTGCACGCCTGTAATCCCAAGTACTTGGGAGGCTGAGGCAGGAAGATCACTATGAGTTCGAGGCCAGTCTAAACGACCTGGCCTCACCATACATGTAGCCTGAACTACATGCCAAGACCCTGTCTCAAAACACCAGGGCCGGGAAAGAGTGGAGGCATAGGTGGTGGGTAGCAGGGCCAGGAAACCTGGGGGGCTCAGGAGGTGGCTGAGAGTCAGAGCCCAGGAGACCTGCGGGACGTGGGGATTGGTAGATCTGAGGGGTCTGGGGGAGATCTGGGGACCTGGGGAGGATGGAAGGGGGATCTGAGGGCTCGGGACAGGGCAGTAGGCAGCACCCTGAGGGTCCCCGGGCCTGACCTGCGTGCTTTCCAGGGCGGAGACGACCTGGACCCCCACTACGTGCTCAGCAGCCGCGTGCGCACTGGGCGCAGCATCAAGGGCTACACGCTGCCCCCGCACTGCTCCCGCGGCGAGCGCCGCGCCGTGGAGAAGCTGTCGGTGGAAGGTGAGCTCCTCTTCGCAGGGAGTGTGTGTGGGGGGGGTCCCCGTCGCACTCTGCTTTCCAAACACCTGCCGCCAGCGGGGTGAATTGTCGGTCCTCGAATACTTGGGTCCTGAGAAGTCCTGTAGTCACCCGGCTGCCCTGGGTCCTCGCCATCAGTCATTCATTCAGCAAGCATTTCGGGTTGGCTTGGTCCTTGGTGGGGTGCTGGGACTCCGGGATGCACGAGGTTGGCATTCATCATGACTGTGGGGAGAAGAGAGCAAACTGGCACCAAGAAATTAGTAGCTCCAAAGTGCCATGAAGCCAAGAAAATGGGCAGAGAAAGGGGAAGAGGAGCCCCTGAGGAGTGGGTGTTGAGTCCCCATTGAGAAGAAGGACCCGGAGCAGATGCAACAGCAGGTGCACAGGCCGTGGGGCGGCACTGCGTGGCAGGAGATGTGGATCCCTCCAGCTGCTGATTATGGGGGGCAGGCAGTGGGGGACCAGAGAGACCGAGGGTGCCCCTGACATGGCCCAGGGCTGGGTGGGGACAGAGTGGTGTTTCGGGACCTGCAGGGTGTGTCGCACCGGTGGATATTTAACAGCTGCTCTCCAGGACTTGCAGTGACAACCGATTTGGGTGGCATAAATTCTCTCGCTATGATAAGTTTTAAACTATCGAGGTTACACCACTAGACACGGGAGAGTAGCACATCATTCTGCGGCCCTACTTCACCACACAGGTACGGGAGATAGGAGAACTTTAATAATCATAAAGTAATTATAATAATATATAATACAATATGTTATGTAAGTATATTTGTCTTAGTTACTTGTTGTTGTTGTTGCTGCTGAGATAAAATACCCAACACCCAAAGTTAAAGGAGAAAAGGTTTATTTTGGCTTACACAGTGTACAGGTTTCAGTGTATAATTGACTGGCTCCAAGGTGGGGTGGTGTGGCAGGGGGTTCAGAGAGGAGAAACAGTTTGTGGTGGGCAGAAGGTAGCAAACCAGCAAAGTAGCGAAGAAGCAAGGCTAAGTGACCTTAGCAGCTTCTTTTGGTCCCTTTTATATTTTACCTAGACTGTTGGGTTTAGAGCAGTGTCAAACCAATCAGTGCACTGATTTAGTACTCACACACCCTTAATCTCTGAATTACACATTCTAGATCCAGTTACCTCTGACAAAGGCCCACCTATGACTGCATGAGGCCTTGGTGGGGGGAGCATCAAGACACAAATCATAACATTCTGCTCCTGACCCCCCCAAAGACTCTTTTACATCTCTTTATATAAAAGGCAGTTAGTCTGTCTTTAAGACTTGCTAAGGTCTTGATAGTTTTAGCAGTGTTGAAAAGTCTAAGTTTAAA
Source organism: Dasyprocta punctata (assembly GCA_004363535.1). NCBI lineage: Eukaryota > Metazoa > Chordata > Mammalia > Rodentia > Dasyproctidae > Dasyprocta > Dasyprocta punctata. The sequence goes on from RJWM01030171.1 coordinate 22,392, forward strand.
GGGTCTTTTGAGATTTAAGACAAATTCTTAGCAAATTCTTAGACAAATTCCCTATATAAAAAGAAAATTAAATACTTTTAACATTTAATGGCATAAAACAGGCATTATCATTTAAAAAGATATAAATGGGGGATATAAAGGAATGGGACTGAAGTAGGTCTAAAATCTAGCAGGGCAAACATTAAATCATGTAGTTTTATGTCTAGCAGATGATCTGCACTTTTTTTTTTTTTTTTTTTTTGCGGCACTGGGGATTGAACTCACAACCTTGCGCTTGCCAGGGCAGGCGCTTAAGCCGCTGAGCCAAACTCCCCAGCCCTGGTTTTTTTGAGGCAGGGTCGCACTATGTAGCTCAGGCTGGCCTTGCGCTCGGGTTGTAACCCAAGCTGGCCTAGAACTCACAACGCTCCTCCTACCTCAGCCTCCCGAGTGCTGGGATTAAAGGCGTGTGCCACCACGCCCGGCTTGCATTTTTGATCTAATTAAACTTTTGGTGTTCTGCTGCACCTTTGGCTTTACATTTACATCTTTATATATTACCCTGTCAGGGGCACGCTGCCTGGTCTCTTGGACCTTCTGACATCTGGATGGAAGTCTTTCTGTCCCCACAACTCTTGCATTTCGCATGCACCTAAAACCAGCACCAGGGTCTGCTGTGAGGTTTTTTTCTTTGGTTTCTTTTCTTTTCTTTTTCTTTTTTTTGCTATAGAAGTTGAGTGCTTATGAACTAAATCTTGAAAAATAATTTTTCTAGGATGCTGCCATTTTTGTACATGGTTTTCTAGGGCTCTATTTTTTTTTTTTGTACTGGGAATTGAACTCATGACCTCACACTTGCCAGGGAGGTGCTGTGCCACTGAGCTACAGTCCTGCCCTCCCCCACTTTTTTTTTGAGACAGAGTAGCCAGGCTGGCCTTGAAGTTGGGGAGATTCTCCTGACTCAGCCTCCAGAGTGTTGGGATTACAGGCATGTACCACAACACCCAGCCTGGGAATCTATTCTTAAAACAAAGTTTTTCACTTTTGCAATTTTGAGGCTGTAAAGGGTGTAGTCTTGCTGGTTTTTGTATGTATTGAGGCCATCTTTTATATTGTATTTTTTTAAAGCAATCAAGTTTTCTTCTCTTTTATCCTTGTAGTCTACAGTTTTATTGGTGCTTTTTTTTTCTTTTTTTTTTGGCACCGGGGATTGAACTTACAACTTTGTGCCTGCCAGACAGGCACTTAGGCAACTGAGCCAAACTCCTGACCCTGGTTTTTTTTTTTTTTTTTTTTTTTTTTTTTTTTTT
>RJWM01030172.1:0-23675 GCA_004363535.1 Dasyprocta punctata
TTACAAATTTGAGCTTAATATTCTCCCTCTTAAAATAATCAGGACTTTTTCAAGTGTTCCATAAAGTGGGGTCATGGCTACCACTGATTTCACTAAACCTTGTGTTTAATAGCACTCAATTTTATGGAACCATAGCTGATACTTTCTTTCATTTGCCACACTGTCTGTCATGACCTACTCAAGTCTCACTCCTAATACAATATACTGCCTGTAGCCTCAACTAGGCCAGGGTACCAATCCTACATTCTCCCATTTTTCTGTTGTATACGACCTCTGTTGGTACCAGTTTCTGGGCAAGTTTAGATACTTTTGCTACAAATAAAAGATGATCCCCATTTTAAAAATAAAGCAACACAAAAAGCAGAGATAGGGACTGTGGAGGTTTGATTATATCTCTAAGGACCTGAGTTCTTTTCAGCCTTCCACTGCGCCATCTTTGCATATCACCTCTGCCCTCAGGCTAGTTCTCCTGATGGTTGCGATGTGGCTACCACAGTTCCAGAGATACACACAGACACTTCAGAGTCCAACAGAAGAAAGAGTATTGCTTCCTGCATTTCTCTGTTTAATAACAATGAACACAATTCCCTGAAATCTCCCTTACCCCATATCTTATTTGCTAAGATGGAGTCACATGCTGGGATGCAGTTACATGGCAGAGTAGAGTAATATGTCATGGATAAACCAATAACTGACAGGAAGAATAGAATTACCGTGATCAGCTTTCATTCATCTGAAGTGATTTTTGAGCTATAGGTGGGACCATCTTCTTTGTGAGCACCCATACAGAGGAGCGTGAAGATGAGAACAAAATCAGGGCCTTGACAGCAAACAAGAAACTAGGAATGCAGGCTGAGTAGAAAACCAATAGTGTCTGCTCCAGTGATGATGGTCATGGACAAAGAATAGAGAATGAACACACTGATTTTTGCTTCTTGCATCTCAGTATTTACCCTAATAACAGATGGGATCATAACCAGGAGGTGGCCTAGAGCAGGATGATGTGGATCAGAGAGGACAAGGGACTCATCACCACCTACAAGAAGCAATACCCTAATCTCCAGAGAGACTGTAGAAGGGAGTATTCCTATGGGACAGGAGAGTTAGGTATCAGTGCAGGAGTGCTCTGTAGCAATGAACCTCACTATTGCCTCAGCCCTGGGTAGCTCTCTCAAATTAGCCTAGAATCTCAGTGGCCCAGATCCAAGAGAATAAGACTTATCACCCCTATTCTTGATTATAGAAATATGGCTAATCTTACAACCCACCCAAAAGAAACACAGTACTCCATTACTGAGCTAAGAAGCTGAATATACAGCAGAGAACTCCTCTTAAGTAGGAAGAGATTGGGAAAGGCTGCAGGGAATGCAGACTTTCAAGACTTTGTTCTGGGGTCTTGAAATTTTTACCACCAGGGTATCTTAATGTTCATTGATCTACTCTCATCAGGATATACCTAGAGGCAAGGAAGGGGGTTATGAATAGAGTTAGAATTCTAATTAATGATATGACTGCACCCGCATGACAGATTGTGCAAGTCTTATCTATGTTTAGAACACAATGACAACTCAGAATTCTCAGGCAAAAGATTTGTTTCTTAGGTTTTTTGTTTTTAACTATAAATCTCTGTATCTTTATGAGGTACAATATGATATTACAATACCTGAATACATTGGGGAATGATCACATTAGACTAATGCAATTTTCTCTTCAAATAACTGTAATTTCTCTGTGGTAACATTTAAAAAAACTCTCACCTATTTTGAAATATGCAGCATATTAGTGTGAACTATAGTTACTATGCTGTGCAGATTTCCAAAACTCATTCCTCCTGTCTAAAAATTTTATCCATGAATTAACATCACCCCTTTCCCTATGCACCTTTCCCCAGTCTCTGGTAACCACTCTACTCTCCACCTCTATGAGTTCATCTTTTTAGATTCCACATATTGTATTTATCTCTCTGTACTTGCTATATTTCATCTAGCATATTGTCCTGTAGGTTCATCTAGCCACATAATGCATTTTTTCTTTATTCAGACTAGGTGATATGTAATTAGGTATATATAACATATGGTAAAAATGCATTCATGGACACTTGAATTGCTTCCATATCTTTTTTTTTAAAAAGAAAACAGACACAGAAAAGAAAAACAAAAAGCAAAAGAGACAAACAAGCAGCAACAACAAATTCAACACAGCAGCATTATAGGCTTACAAAACAAGATAATAGGAATTTGACAATGGTTGTAATAGTGCATATCGTTACCTTCAAAAGGGTTGTTTAGATTAACAGATATAGACATGTAAAATTGATCTAATCACATGAGTATTAACTGTTGTTTTTCAATAGCTAATACATTTAGTAGTATAGTCATTTTAGCTATCTTATATATACATATATAAAAATTTATGTCTTCTTCCTTTTCCCTTTCTTCTTTCCTCCTTTCCCCTATCCCAATTGCTTCTGTATCTTGACTGTTGTGAATAATGCTACAGTAAACATGGGAATGCAGACATCTCTTTAACTATGGTCTGATTCTGATTCCTCTGGATTTATAATCAGAAGTGGGATTGCTGAATCATATACTAATTCTATTTTTAGCATTTTGAGGAACATCTCTATTATTTTCCAAAATATATACTAATTTACAGTGCCATCGATGATTTCCTTTCTTCCACTCCTTACCAGGACTTGTTGTCTTTCATTGCTTTGGTAATAACCAATATAACAAATGTGGATTGTATCACTGTGGTTCTCATTTGTATTTCTCTAATGATTATCTATCTATCTATCTATCTATCTATCTATATCTATATATACTAGATATATATATATATATACACACATATATGTATATCAACATTTATATGTCTTCTTTTGAAAGTGTTTATTAAGGTCCTTTGCCAATTTTTAATAGAATTGTTTCCTTGTTATTGAATGGTATGTGTTCCTTGTAAATTTGGCTATTAACCTAAGTCCTTACACAACATATATTTTATAAATATTTACTCCCATTCTGTAGGTTGTCTCTTCATTCTGTTGATTGTTTCCTTGGCTGTACAGAGATTTTTAGTTTAGTAAAATTCCATTTTCCCATTTTTGCTTTCATCGTCTGTGCTTTTGAAGTCCTAGCCAAGAAGTCACTACCCAGACTAATGTCATAGTGCTTTCCTGCTTTGCTTCCTCCTAGTAGTTTACAGTTTCAGGTCCCAGGTTTAAGTTTTGATCCATTTTTGGTGTATTATGGTACAAAGGGCCACAGGTTCTAGTTTCACTCCTCTGCATGTGACTATTTAGTTTTCCAACTCTGTTTATTTGTTCTCATTTAGTATTCTTGGAACCTTTGTCAAAAAATCAATTGACCATAGGTGAGTGGGTTTATTCTTGGGCTGTCTGTCCTAATCCTTGGTGGATGTGTTGGTTTTTGTGCCAGTACCATGCTATTTTGATTACTATAGCTTTGTAACATTTTGAAGTCTGGGAATGCAACGTGTCTAGCTCTGTTCTTTTGGGTCAAGACTGTGTTGGTTACATGGGACCTTTTGTGGTTCCATCTAAATTTTAGGAATTTTTTTCTATTTCTTTGAAGAATGACTGGAATTTTAATACTAATTGCATTGAATCTATAGATTGAATCACATAGTATGGACATTTCAACAATATTAATTCTGTGGAAGTTACTTTGACTCTTTCCTAAGTGGCCAGCAGTATGGCAAGCACTGTGAGGAATGCAGCCTTTCCTAGGTTACTCTCAGTGTGTACAGCAATGTACCCAGCTCTGCTCGGGTCCAACCCAGAGGCCCACAGAGGGTGATGCTGGAAACAATAGTTCAGTCTCATGGCGGCCTCAGGTGCTTCCACTGTGCCTTTGCAACTGACAACAGAGAGGACAGCATTTTCCATTTTACCTCATATCCTTGGAAACTCACCACTCACCCTCTCTAGCTCCACCCAGACCCAGCCTGATACTCCCTATTCAGAGTCTCAGCATCCCAAATTCTTTAAAGTGCTCCCGAGTTTATAGGCTTACATACATATGCATGCATATATAATACATACACATATCTCCTTACCTTAATCTTTTATTTTCACAAAAGTTCTAAGAGGCAGTTGGGGGACGAATACAATCATTTTTATTGGAACAGTGGTGAATGCAAACCTCAGGGAGGTTAATTCTGTTCCCTACGGTCATGGTCAGTAAATTGTGCATGCAATTGCTTGTTCTACCATTTTATTTTATTTTATTTTATTTTATTTTATTTTTGGTACCAGGGATTGAAGCTCACAACCTTGTGCCTGCCAGGCAGGCACTTACACCACTGGGCTAAATCCCTGGGCCTATTCTACCATTTTAGATTGCTGAAAAATTTATGATGCTAGGTGAAAGTGACAATCTCTGATTATTGTTGCCATAACTACATAGTGTAACAATTTAGACTGGAAAAGGTTCGAGAGATCATATATCTTATTTTTAAAAATAGACAAAGGAATTGAGGAAGAGTTTATCAGATCTTAGTTATGGGAATAGGTCTAGAACCTAGAGCTCAATATGCTCAGCTCAACACTCAATGCTCTTTACTCGCTCTTCTCTCTCTCTTTCTCTCTCTCTCTTTCTCTCTCTCTTTCTCCTCATATTGCCTCTACACTGGAGCCTTTGTTTGTGAACTCATTCTTTTATAACAGAAGAAAGTAATTAAGCTTATGAGAAGCAACTCCTGATTTTGAACCCCTTTAATTTAAAGCTATAGAAAGGAAATAATTAAATTGAATCAAAGTCACAGCATTTAAAATGCCATTATACACCAGAGCATTCCCCCCTCCCTGTGTATTTATAAATAAAATTAGTCAGGAACACTTTCACTGTAGCAACCCACTAAGCTGGAGTCACAGTGAAACATTTTGTACAGCAAGAATCCACTGAAATACTCAAATAGAGGCTGACTAAAAATAGTCTATCAAAATGTGTAAAATATTTGTTTTATGAAGTTTATAGACTTAATCATTCTATAAGTTCCTGGGGATACTCAGCCTGACTATCTAGAGAACACAAATGACATCCACAGCAGAATTTATGAAAAAGAGCCAGTTCTACACCTGGAGATTTAAAAATGTTTATGAGTGGTCAGTATTCACTGGCTAAATTGAGCTTGGTGACTTTGTTTTCTCATTTAAACTGTTTGACCCTGTCCCTTCAGTTGATAATAAGCATCTGCTGTTGCCTTGGAGAATAAGCACATGCTTTTGGATATTTGACCTCACAGGGAAGATAGCAAACTGAACAGTTTATTTTGCTTGCTAGGTTTAATCCAGAGGAAACCTACTTGGATGCTGAGATGCTCGACTTTCTCTGGCATTACTGCTTTGATTGACAACCACAGCATATCCAAAAGCTTTAAAATCTACTTATAGCCTCCAACTGGCCACAGAAAGGTGGAGGTAAAGAGAGTGGAAACATCGTTCTTTCTACATTATGTCATTGAGTTCTTCCAACGGTTGTGGGGAATAGATGATTAGGGCTCCGTTTTACAAATAAGAACATTGTGGTTTAGAGAAAATAAGTAGTTTGCAAAAGCTTGTAAAGCTAAATACAACACAGAACCAGGTTTAAATTCCAATGTTCTTTTTGCCATTCAATAATATCCTCGTTGACTTTATGAAATGTCTTTTTCTGAATGGTGACTGGTGCATTCTGAGATCAACTGAGGGTACAAGAGAAGTCAAGAGACTCAGTGGACATAGTGCTGAACTCTGTCTCAGAGATCAAGGTCTTAGTGACAATCCTGGTCACTACTGTACCCGTGGCATGTGCTCAAGGAGATTAGGTAAGGACAAGCCATGAAAATCTGCTTCCTGGATTTGAGAACCAACTCCAAGTACCTCTCTCAATACTGATGACCTGATTATTTCTCTCTGCTCTGCAAAATTTCAATGCATTCCTACTCTGTGGCCAAATGCTTGTCACCTCCTCCTGTGATATCCTGCATCCAGCTTTCTGTGTATGTCATTTTCCTTTTTTAAAAAAAAATTATTTAAGAGAAAAAAGACACATATAAGAAAGACAAAAAGCAAAAGAGACAAACAAACGACTAGAGCAAATGCACAACAGTAACATAGGTTTACAAAACAGGATGATAGAAACTTGACAATGGTTGCAATATTGCATAACATTATCTTCAAAATGGTTGTTTACATTAGCACATATAGACATGTAAAATTGATCTAATCATATGAGTATTAACTGTTCTTTCTCAATAACTGATTCATTCAGCAGTATGTTTGTTTTAGTTATCTTACATATACATATATACAGATTTATATCTTTTCCTTTTCCCTTCCTTCTTTCCCCCTTTTCCCTTCCCAATTACTTTTGCTCTTTAAGTAGTTTTTTACCCTTACATAGTATTTATTGTAGATTTCGGATCATATATACTTTCTCAGTTTCTTACACTAGGGAGACAATACGGTATTCACACAAGTGGGTTTGATTTATCTCACTTATGAGTATGGTCTCAAGTCGTGTCCATTTCCTTATAAAAGTCTCAATGCAATCTTTCTTAATAGCTGAGTACTACTCCATTGCATAAAAATACCACATCTTTTTTTATCCATTCTTTGATTGATGGGCACTTGGGTTGTTTCCAAGATCTGGCTATTACAAATTGGGTTGCTATAAACATGGGTGCACAGATATCACTGTGGTATGATGTTTTCAGTTCTTCTGGGAAAATGCCCAGCAGTGGGATAGCTGGGTTGAATGGGATCTCTAATCATAGCTTCTTGAGGAATCTCCACACTGATTTCCACAGTGGATGCGCCAGACTACACTCCCACCAACAGTGGAGAAGAGTTCCTTTTTCCCCACAGCCTCTCCAATATTTGTTGTCGGTTGATTTTTTAATCTTGGCCATTCTTTCTGGAGTGAGATAGAATCTCAGTGTTGTTTTAATTTGCATTTCCCGAATGACCATTGATGTTGAACATTTTTTCACGTATTTATTTGCCATTTGTATTTCTTTCTCTGAGAAGTGTGTATTCATCTCAGATGCTCATTTTTGGATTGGGTCCTTGAATTTTAGGGGCCTGATTTCTTTTAATTCTTTATATGTTTTAGATAGAAGTCCTTTGTCTGATGAACAATTGGCTAAGATATTTTCCCAGTTTGTGGGTTTTCTTTTCACTCTGTTGAAGATTTTCTTTGACATGCAAAAACTTTTTAGTAAGATGAGATTCCAGTTGTTGATTCTGGGAAGGGTTTCACGTGCAATTTGATTTTTGTTCATGAACTTTCTGCCTACACCTATGTCATCAAGATTTTAACTACTTTGTCTTCTAGTAAGTTTAGTGTTTCTGTTTTAATATTCAGATCATTGATCCATTTTGACTTTATTTTAGTGCATGGTGATAGATATGGATCTAGGTTTAGTTTATGGCATATAGAAAACCAATTTTTCAAGCACCATTTATTAAAGAGGCTATCTTTCTTCCAATGTACATGTTTGGCCCCTCTGCCAAAGATGAGGTGGCTAAATGTGATTGTAGTTGTGACTGTATCTTCTAATGTATTCCACTGATCTTCAGGTCTGTTTTGATTCCAGTACCATGCTGATTTTATCACAGTGACTTTGTAGTATAGTTTCAAGTCGGGGATTTTGATGCCTCCTGCCTTACCTTTGTTGCCCAGAATTGCCTTTGCTATTCTAGATATCTTCTGCTTCCAGATGAATTCTAGGAATGCTTTCTCTAGCTCTGTGAGGTAGGCAAATGGTATTTTGATTGGGATTGCATTAAATCTGAGTAATACTTTTGGGAGAATGGCCATTTTCATGACGTTTTTTCTTCCTATCCATGAACATGGAATATCTTTCCATTTCCTGAAAACTTCTTCAATTTCCTTCTTTAGAGTAATGTAATTTTCACTGTATAGATCTTTTACTTCCTTTGCTAGATTGATTCCTAAGTATTTCATTTTTTGGATGTTATAGTGAAGCATGTGGTTTCTCTTATGTCTCTGTCAGTGAGTTTGTTGTTTGTGTATAGGAATGCTATTGATTTTTGAGTGTTCACCTTTTATCCAGCAACATTATTGAATTTGGTTATTACTTCTGGAAGTCTTCTAATGGAGTTTTGGGGGTCTTCTATGTAAAGTATCATATTCTCTGCAAATGATGATAATTTTACTTCTTCCTTTCCTATGCTTATTCCCTTTATTTCTTTCTCTTGTCTAATTGCTCTGGCTAGTATTTCCAGCACTATATTGAATAGGAGTGGTGATAGTGGACATCCTTGTCTTGTTCCTGATTTTAGGTTGAAAATTTTCTGTTTTTCTCCATTTAGTAAGATGTTGGCTGTTGGTTTATGATATATGGCTTTTACCAGGTTGAGGTAGAGACCATCTATTCCAATTTTCTGTAGGGTTTTTATCATGAATGGGTGTTGGATTTTGTTGAAAGCTTTTTCTGCATCTACTGAGATGATCATGTGGTTCTTGTCCTTGGACCAGTCTGTATGGTGTATTACATTTATTCATTTGCATATGTTGAACCATCCCTGCATTCCTGGGATAAATCCCACTTGATCATGGTATATAATCTTTCTGATAACTTTCTGTATTCTATTTGCTAGCATTTTATTGAGGATTATTGCATCTATGTTCATGAGGGAGATTGACCGGTAATTTTCTTTTTTGGTTGGGTCTTTCTCTGGTTTTGGTATTAGGGTAATACTTGTTTTCAGGAATGAGTTAGGGAGACCTACTTCCCTTTCAATTTCATTGAAAAGTTTGAGGAGTATTGGCATTATGTCTTGCCTAAATTTCTTGTAGAATTCAGCAGTGAATCCATCAGGCCCAGGCTTTTCTTTGTTGATAGGGTCCTGATCACATTTTCAATTTCATTAGCTGAAATTGTGTTATTCAGGCTTTTTAATCTTCTTGATTCAGCTTTGGTAATTCATAGGTTTCTAGGAATCTGTCCTTTTCTTCTGTGTTATCAAATCTATGTGAGTACAGGTTTTTAAAGTAGGTGTTGATGATCTTCTGTATTTCCACATGGTCTGTAGTGATTTTACCCTTTCCATTTCTTATTGCATGAATCTGAGTTTTTTCTTTCCTCTTTTTGATAAGGTTGGCTAGGGACATATCAATTTTATTTACTCTTTCAAAGAACCAACTCTTCAATTCATTAATTCTTTGTATTGTTTTCTTAGTTTCAATTGCATTAATTTCTGCTCTAATCTTGATAATTTCCTCCCTTCTTTGGGCTTTGAACTTGACTTGCTCTTCTTTTTCTAGAAGTTTGAGGTGCTGCATTAGGTTGTTTATGTGTGTTCTTTCCATTTTTCTGATGTGGGAGTTTAGTGCTATGAATTTCCCTCTGAGGACTGCTTTCATTGTGTCCCACAGGTTCCGGTAATTTGTATTTGCATTTTCATTCAATTGTAGATATAATTTAATTTCTTCTTTAACTTCTTCTGTGACCCGTTGGTTGTTTAGGAGAGTATTATTTAATTTCCATGTACTTACGCAGTTACTGTAGTTTTTTTTGTCATTCAGTTCCAATTTTACTGCTCTATGGTCAGATAATATGCATGGAATTATTTCAGTTCCTTTGCATTTACTTAAGCATTTTTTGTGGACCAGTATATGATCTATTTTAGAGAATGACCCATGTGCAGGTAAGAAGAATGTGTATTCTGATGTTGATGGGTGGAATACTCGGTACACATCTACTAGGTTCATTTGTTCACAAATTTGATTCAGTGCTGTTATTTCTTTGCTGCGTTTTTGTTTGGTTGATCTGTCTGTCTGTGACAATGTGGTGTTAAGGTCCCGTTATAATGGTATTATTGCTTATTTGGTTTTTCTTGTTTATTAAGAATTGTCTTACATAGTTGGGTACTCTCATATTCAGTGCATATATACTTACGATTGTAATCTCTTCCTCTTGAAGTTTTCCCCTAACAAGTATGTAGTGATCTTTATCTCTTTTGATAATTTTTGGTTTGAAGTTCACATTGTCTGCAAACATAATAGCTTCCCCTGATTTTTTCTGGGTTCCTATTGTATGGTGTATTGTTTTTCAGCTTTTGATTTTTAGTCTGTGAGTTTCCTTTTGAGTGAAATGTGTTTTTTGTACATAGCATATTGTTGGGTTTTGTTTCTTAACTCACTCTGCTAGTCTGTTTCTTTTTATTGGTGAGTTGAGACCATTTACATTGATTGATATAACTGATATGTACTGACTCATCCCTGTCATGATATCTTTCTGTTGTTGGTTTTCTGTTTTCTGTTTAATTTTTTGCCCTGCTTGGTGGTTTCATTTTGTTGTTGTTCTTAAGATTGTAGTTATCTTTGTCTCTTTCTAGAGTGTCTTTCAGTACTCTTTGTAGTGTTGGTTTGGTGGCCATAAATTTCTTAAGTTGTTCTTTGTCATGGAAGTGTCTTACTTCTCCATCAGTTTTTAAAGACAGTTTTGCAGAATACATCAATCTGGGTTGAAAGTTGCTTTCTTTCAGGATTTGAAATACTTCACTCCAAGCTCTTCTTGACTTGAAGGTTTGTGTTGAGAAGTCTGCCGTGATTGTGATAGACTTTCCTTCATAGGTGATCTGTTTCTTTTCTCTGTCAGCTCTTATTATTTTGTTCTTGTGCTGTATTTCTGATAGCCTAATTATTATATGTCTGGGTGAAGATTTACTTTGGTTATGGTTAATTGGGGTTCTGTATGCCTCACCCATCTGTATATCAGATTCTCTTCCCATGTTTGGAAAATTTTCTGCTATTATTTCTGTGAATAATCTTCACAGGTCATTACTATTGACCCCTGGTTTTTCATTTATGCCTATTAATCTTATGTTATTTCTCTTGGCATCATCTTGCAGCAGTTGAATTGTTGTTTCTTGGTTCCTTACTATTTTTAAGAGATCTTTTCTTTTGTGGTCATAAGCTCCCATGCTGTCTTCAAGGTCTGAGACTCTATCTTCAGCTTCATCCTAGCTGTTTTTCAAACTTTCCATGGAATTTTTCATTTCCTGAATTTCCCTTTGAATCTGTTTCATGCATTCTATTTGTGTCTTATATTGTTCTCTCAAGGTTGCCATCATTTTCTTATGTTCTTCTATTTTTTTATCTTGCTCTTCTTTAGATACACACAACATTTCTTTCATAATGATTGTCATTTCATTTTTTAGCTGAGAGATTATTTCTGATTTGAGTTTCTCTATAGCTTCATGGAGCTGTTTCTTTACCACATTTGGTATTATTTCAGAAAGTTCAGTTGTGTGACTCCCAGTGTCTTCTATTTCAGTGTCTCTTGGATTTGTTCTCAGTGGGCTATTGAGACCACCTCTTGGCCTTTCATTTTGTCATTTTCTTCTGGGACCTGTGTGACTCTGTGTCCTGTAAGGCTGACGGGGCATTCCCCTGGTGGCTTGCACTGAGTTGCGGGACCTGGTAGAGCTGGATCCTCTGTGCAGCTAGTGAGGGTGCATTCCTGGAGTGTGCTGCTGGAGCCTTACTGGGTGGGGGCTGAGACCTTCATGACCCAGGCAGCTGGGCAAAGAGTACCCTGGAGTCTGGTGCCACCCAGACCCTGAGTCTGATACAAGGAGTTCTGAGCCTCTGGAGTGCTGGGCAAGTCCAGGCAAGTCCCAGGTCTACAGTGCCTGGGCCTTGCTCCTGGCTACATGGGCCCACAACCTCTAGGACCCGCTGTGCCGGCCACAGACCTGAAGAATGGAGCTTGTGCCTTGTGCTCTGATGGGCAGAGCCCAAGCTCTCCAAGGCCCTGCAGCTACGCTGGCCAGTCCCTGATGAGCAGCTCTGGGGTTCTGGGCTTGACTGGGCTCAATACCTCTGTGTCCTGAGAGGCTGGCCAGGCATTCCCCTGGTAGGTTGCGCTGAGTCACGGGACTGGGTAGAACTGGATCCTCTGTGCAGCTAGTGAGAGTACATTCCTGGAGTGTGCTTCTGGAGACTCTGCCTTACTCGGTGGGGGCCAAGACTCCAGGACCAGGCAGCTAGGCGGAGTGTACCCCAGAGTGTGGTGCCACCCAGACCCTGAGTCTGGCTGAAAGGAGTTCAGAGCCTCTAGAGTGCCCTTATTTTTCTTTTTTTAAAAAATTACTTTTAAAAAAATATTTATTATTTAAAAATTATTTATTAAATTAATTATTTATCATGTTTATGATACATGGCTACTTTTATTGTATTTGGTACATAAACATGATACACCTTAATTTTTTTATGGCCCCTTTTCCTCCTGTCCTTCATTCCTCTTTCCAGCTATTATTCCCTTTCCCATTTGCAGTAGATCTATATCCTGGTTTCCTTTTATCTTCTATTTTGTTCTTTACTTTATTTGTATTTCTCACATTTACAATACATTTCCCCTCATGTGTGTATGATTTACTTCAGTGAACATCATAGTTTCAAGTCATTCCTTCAAATCACTCAAACTTACCCTTCTTTATGGCACACTAATATTCCATTGTGTATAAATATCACCTTTCCTTTACTCATTATAGCCAGATTGGCTGCTTCCAAAATTTAGCTGTCATGAATTGTGCAAACATAGGTATGCATACATGCTACAGTTTATACACTGTGTGAACTTGAGAAGTCTAGCAGCTTAATTAAATAACTCAGCAGCTCTACATCCTGGGGTGTAGAGCACAGTTACCTGGTCATTGTTACAATTTGAGAAGGTCAGAAGTTTAACTGGGAGATTCAGCGGGAGCCAGGGGTCTTACTTTGTACACAACCTCATCCTGTGCAAAGGAAGGCAAGGATATTTGTGAAGCTACACCCACCCTGGTGGTGGGGGGTGGCCTGGGTACAATATAAGAGAGGAGAAGAGGCTTGCTCTTCCCCCTTTTTACTCTGGCTACTTTTTGCTTGGTTGCTGCCTTGAAGGATTGTTCCTGTGCCATGCCACCCTGCCTTGGAGCCAGCCGATTGTGGACTGAAACCTCCAAAAACTGTAAGTTAAATAAACCTTTCCTTCCCTAATTTTGGGTGTCAGGTGTTTTGTCTCAGCAATGAGTAAAAAGTAACCAAGACAATACATCACTGGAATATGATGTCTTTAACTCTTTGCAGGAGATTCCTAGTAAGGTAATATGTCTGTGTCAAATGGAATTTCCTATTTTTAGCTTTTTGAGGAATCTCCATACTGATTTCCATAGAGGTTGTACTAGTTTGCATTTCCACCAATAATGCAGAAGGGTTCCTTGGTCCCCAGAGCCTTGTCAGCATTTGTTATTATTTGATTTCTTGATGACTGCCATTCTTTCTGGAGAGAATCTTAGTGTTCTTTTAATTGCCTTTTTCTAATGGCCAGTGATGCTGAACATTTTTCATGTATTTATGGGCCATTTGTATTTCTTCTTCTGAGAAGTGTCTGTTTATTTCAGCTGCCCATTTTTTAACTGGGTCTTTCATTCTGAAGGGTCTATATCCCATGTTCCAGGACAGGGAGAATATTGTCAAAATGGCCATATTCCCGAAACTGATATATTGATTTAATGCAATACCAATCAAAACACCATCAGCCTTTCTCACAGAACTAGAAAGAATTATAAAATTAATATGGGACCAGAAGAGATCTAAAATAGCAAAAAATAATCCTGGATAACAAGAACAAAGCAGGAGGCATCACAATCCCAGGCTTCAAGTTATATTACAAAGCACAGTGATAAAAACAGCATGCTACTATCACAAAAATAGACATGTGAATCAATGGAACAGAAGAGAGAATGCAGAGATAACTCCAGACACATTCAGCCACCTGATCTTTGACAAAGGGGTCAAAAGTACATACTGGAAGAAAATGCAAATGATGCTGGAAAAATTGGCTATATATACTTGCAAAAGACTGAATCTAGACCTATGTCTCTCACTGTGTACTAAACTAAAATTAAAGTGGATCGAAGATCTAAATATTAAAACAAACACTTCACCTACTAGAAGACAGGATAGGCGAAACCTTAAAGTTACAGGGATAGACAGGGACTTCCTATACAGAGCCACAATTGCATAACTGCAATAAAGAGATAACAAATGAGATCATATGAAATTAAAAGGCTTCTGCACAGCAAAGGAAATAACTAATAGAGTGGAGCGACAACTACAGAATGTGAAAAAAATTTTGGCCAGCTACACTTTAAAGAGAAGACTAATATCTAGACTAAAGAACTCAAAAATTAGACCTCTCTAAATTTTCTTCTTTTTCCTGGCTCCAGAGTTTCTTTCTTGGGCAACATTTTCCCTATTGTCTCAGCCTTCAGCAATGGCTCTTTTCTCAGAATGGATAGAGCAATTCAGTGTGAGATGCCATCCCTGTACCATCTCAATCCTCATAGCTATCTGATAGCATATAAGAAAGATTAAGAAGCAAATTTGGACCACACCACACCATCACTAACCTTACATTTGCAACTCCTGCCCTTCTGTCCAGTCTCATCCCCTACCAGGCTGCAATCACATTGTTCTTCTCTTCATTCTTGAGTATACTGTTTACTCCTTGTGTTAGAGTCTTTGTACTTCTGTTCTTCTGTTTCCTTGGCCTCAACTCCTCCTGCCCCACACATCCTCACCATCAGTCTTCTCATGTCAGAATCTTTCTTGCCATTCAGATGTCAGCTCAAGTTTCCCCTCCTGGCAGATCTGCTCTGATCAAACTAAGTTTTTCGTGTTCCCAAATGTCCCCTGTTGTTCTGCAACCCAGTTCCCTAGATTTTCTTCATGCCATGCTCCACCACTGGACATTACTTTCTTCATTGATTTGGTTGTTTACTCATTATTCACATGTCCCCACTAATGTGAGTTCCAGAAATGCAGGGGCCTTATCTACTTGTTCTCTACTGTCTCTCTTTGCCCAGGACAGCCTCTGGCTCTTTATTTCTTAATGGATTAAAGAAGAAAGGAAGGAAAGGGGAACAATAGAAGAAGGGAAAGTAGAAGCCTGTGATGCTGGTGTCTTTATATGGTGTTCTATAGTCTTTGATGGCCTCTCATTTATTTTATTTAATGTTCATAATAAAACTAAGAAATAGATACTATAACCCCATTTATAGACCAGATTGCTAACACATGAAATACTCTGAAGTGCTTGGTTTTTAAGTGGAATTATGAAGAAAAGAATCCTAAGGCACAAATTAACAGTAAGTTACAAATTCAAGATTTGAACTCAGTTAGCCTGAGCCCAGAGCATGCGGTCTCTCTTAGACACAAATGCCAGAGATTCTAAGAAATTAAGTCACTTATATCATAAAGGTCTCAGAGATTTGGAATCTGTAGTCCTTGCTTTTCCTTCTGCACCACCAAGTCTCCAGTAGCAGAGGTAAACAGTATGTGAGGAAGGCAGAATAAGCTGGGATGAAACCTTCTCTACTCCTTCACTGTCTTCCCTCTGCATTTCTGTGTCCCTCTCCTCCACTCTACTCTGTGTAGCTTGCAAGGCTTACACCAAGGAACTTCCTTACCTTTCTCCTATTGACTGATAGGCCTTTTAAGGGAAGTTATTTAATTCCCAGTGCTCTCCACCTTTCTGGGTTGGGTAACCATCCAGTGTCCAAGGGGAAGCCCTGTTCTCAGGGGCTCCTGATCCTTCCACTGGAGGTGATAGCAGCACCCTTTTGTGACTGACCCACACTATTGTACTAGCTACTTTCTCTGATGGTTTTCTTAATCTCTGCCCCAACTTTGAAAATTTTCCTATATTCACAGCTCCTCAAACTACCAAATGTGTGTGCCATCTACTTGTATCCTCCCAGTACTCCAACTCTCACACTCACAGTTTTGCCAATGAGGCCAACCAGGAGACTTCAGATGGATAGTCTTCTGTTCTGTGGCCTCAGACTGATCGACTAACCTCTAGTGTTCCTCAAGAAACAGGTGTATCCTAGTCAGATAGAGTTTCCCATGCATATTCCTTTGTCTGCAAAAAAAAAAAATAGCTCTCCTGTGTTTCCTGATCCATGATTTCTCCACTATGAGGCTAACCTTTCATAAACTCTCATCTTTCAAGGATCAAGTAATAGGCTCTTTACCTTCTGTGAACTTCATTTTCAGCAGAAGTTTTTGTTACTGTTGTAACTGTTGCAATGACATTATAGATACACAGATATCTATCTTATCTATTTATCTGAATATGTATATATAGACATACTGTAATATATCTATAGATTATATCTATATATCTATAGATTAGATAGATGATGCATAGATATATATCTGTGTGTGTTTCTGGCATGTAGTCTATTTTTATAGAAACTGTAGTTTACATGGTAGAGTCAGTTTCAAAATAATTTTTATCTATTATCTTTATTTTGGGTAAAAACTATTATTTTAATTAACATTTAGGAGAGGGGAATAAATAAACCTAATAAGGCACTCTTTTTTCAATGTTACTTTTTCATCATCCACATAGGGATTTTTATTTTTACATGGCATACATGTAATCTTATATATTCCCTTAATGTTATATCATAAATAACAGTCTCCACAATTATATTTTGCAATGACAACATGTTATTCCATGAGATAGACACACCATAATTTGCATGACTAATTTTATTTTCTGCCCAATATGTTCAAAAATATCTTTGTTTGCATTCACACACCAAAACCAAATCTAAGCGTTCTCAATCACTGGCTGTGTGACTGTGACTTTTTTTTTAAAGTCACCTCTCCATGCTTCCATTTCTCATGTGTCAAGTGGTAATTGTAATGACACATGCCCTTTGTATGTCACAGAGAGGTTGCAAACAGCTGTATGAGATAATAGATACAAACATGTTACCGAATTCTGTGATTGTGTACCACTTTGTCACAATGGAACATCACCTTTTTTAACTTTCTTTGTAGTACTTATTTCTACCTCATTTTATATTGTTAAATCATTGTTTCTTTCTTGTCTGCCCACTAAACTGGAAGTGCCCCAGCAATTGAACTCTGTCTGTCATATGAACCCCTATGCCCCCAGAGCCTGGCGTATAGTAAGTTTAAGAAATACTCATTTACAAGTGGAGAAATATAAGTGTACTTTTATTAAAGAATGAAGAAAAGTAGTTTAGTACCAAAAATCCATTTTTTTTAGGCTACTGCAAAAGTCATGTAATTTCTGCCAACCTGGAAGAATATTGAGAAATAGTATTGGGTGAACCCATGCAAAGGGCTGTAGGCATTTACAAAAGCTTTCATTCATACTAAGCAAGCTAGTACTATTCTAAGTACTAGTTGTGCTTCTGAATGGACAACACATTTTAGGAAGGAAAGAAACAGTTGAAAAAAGGGATTCTTTATCCCTCTAGCATGTACAAACCCCTGAGTAAGCTGTGTTTGAATCCATTAAAGAACAAGGGTTGAAAGTGTTCTAAACTTAGATTGTGGCTATTGCTAAAGAACTCTGTGACTCTGCCAGAAGCCACTGAGTGCTACACTTTATTTGAGTGAATTTTATGGTATGCAAATTATAGTTTAGTAAGTATACTTTAAAAGAAGAAAAAAAGGAAATTAATCAAACTGGATATTGAACTGTTTTTCATTGTGGTATACCTATTAATAATAAAAGGAAAAATTCACTATAAGATTATTAAAAGAACTTAAATGTGATATTATCAAGAGTAAATATATTAAAAAAAGTAAATAGGAAAGAACTTTTGGAGGTCATAGTCCAAACTCCAAATTTTTACAGATGAATCAAGCAACTTGCTTGAGGTTACACAATGAGCTAGGGGCAAATCAGGGACAAAACCATGCTTTCTTGGTTGCCAGAGGACTGTCATTTCTGTCACATCAGTGATACTGAACAGCAGTGAAACATGGAAGCATTTTATTTCTGAATTGAGAAAGCGAGAACAAATAAATTCCATAAACTATGGATCATTAAATATGACATCAATTTTCATCCAATTGTAAACTTTAAAGTATGTGGTATGCAAGCCTTTAGGGAAAAGGGGATTATTCCATTAAATCAACATCCATCATCAAGAATGAGCATCAAAAAATTATTCTTTTTGCAGTATTGAGAAGATTCCAGTAGGTTAGGGATTGACACAAATGTAATGTTTCTTGATTTAACTGGATCACCTGAGAAAGGCTTTCACATTTCTTTTGGAAAAATGTTTTAAAAATGGAGAAATGTGACCTGGTTAACAATGAAGTTTGGAGTAAACATGGCTTATTGAACAAGAAAAAGAAGAACAGAGAATGTCATATGGCAGAAATGAAGGAGCTCAGAGCTTTAAAGTTAAGAAGCTCTGATGCTGCTACAGCTCTGAGGGTATCAGACAAGCATTTTGGCCATAGAGCTCAAGGTTCTTATGACTATGAAGGATTTTAAAGGTCCATAGGATTTTAATGCCTATGAAGGAAGACAACACAGTCTTAGTCCAACCCAAGGCAGGAACAGAAACCCCTTCATAAAATCAGAGTCTCAAAAGGCTTCCCTAATCATAATGTTCTATCCAACTCCTTAGGAAAGCCAAAAGGAAACTTTCTGCCAGTAAGACAGTGCATGGGTAGAAAATAATCATCCCCAAGAAGCACACTAGGTACAGTCAAAACTTACTATTCTCACTATGAAAGTACTCCAAGCAAAGAAGCTAATATAAAGGATAGTCCTAGATTAGTGAATCCTTGAAGCACTGGCAATGGCTAAAATATAGCCATTGAAGGAAGTGTCTACAACCTGACATGCATAACTTCCATTGGGAAAAACATCCCTGTTGAAAATGAGTTTACAGTACAAAACTACCAACTGGAAGATAAAACAAGCTATTAAAATGAAAGATCAAAATAGCACGATAAAAGGATGAGTTTAGAGAAGAAAACATATACAGATTTTTTAAATGAAAGAATGCAGCCTTTCAAAACTAGAGTTTAACACAAAACTTTTGCCTCAGTGAATCAAGAGAAACAAGCTATATGACTATCTTTTTTGTTATGATTGCTTTTGGACAATGTTTCATGTCTATATTTTTTATCCTAAATAATTTCTGTGAATATAATAATATGCAGTGTGCTGATGATTGTTACTCTTTTATTGGCTTGTTGTGAAATTGTTTTGCTTTGGTTTCTTACTTTCCTTTTGTTTAAAATTAAAAAAAAATAAAACTAGAGTTTAAGAAAGGTGGAAGGAAGTACCAGGAGATGAGTACTCTGACAACAGACTGTATCTAACACCTAAGGAAGTATGGACTTAATCTAGTAATTACTGAAAAATATGGAGAAGTGTTTAAGTGAGGCAGTGATATTGTTACATTGGTTTAGAAAGATGACATTGACAAACTTTCAAGGAAAGATGGGCTAGGAAAGTAGAATCAGGAAGACAAAGTAAAAATTATATTATTTAGGTCTCAGTTACAAATGACAGCAATGACAATTAAAGCTGATTTTAGCAAAAATAAATTTATTGACTCATTTAATTGAAGGAATTCTAGGCACATTATGCTTCATGAAGTGTAGGTTTGATAAACATATTCAAATGTTGTAACCAGAAACATGTCTCCATTTCAGGGTTACTTTCTCTACTGGTGATCTACAAAGCTCTAAATCTAGCATAAAATGAGTGCCTCACCTTACTGACCCTTTGTACAAATACTGATAACCATTTCCACCTGGGCCAGCCAAGATACAGAAGGAGAGGCCAGGATGTTTAATTTGCCTGAGTTGAGACAGGAAGAGGGAAAGAGAAGAAGGGAGATTGCTCAGCCAATGTATCCTCTTTTGGGTATAAGTTAAACTGAAATTAACAGTAATTTCAATTTCTCTATCTGATGAGATACAAAATTTTCATATCTCAATTTTCAAATAACTGAAAGTAAGAGCAGAGATCAACAGAATTGGACCATGCTGGCCTGTTTCTCATGGTATCTTCCCGTGGGGAGAGATGATGTAGCTTTCTTTAGGAAACAATTATCTCTGTATTTCTTCCAGCAAGGCTTTCCATAGAACACTCCCATGGCAGCCATTCTATAGTAAAAACAAAATGTTTTTATACTCTCCAAATGCTCTATAAAACTAGCTTGGAATCTGTGTATATGTATCAGGGTAATCTTCATTCTGTGTGGCCACCTTCTCTGTCCTATCCATGAACTCTTCTGAATAAAATATCCTCTATGGATGTGTCCCAGTATGCAGACCATCATACCAACCCTTTTTGACAGTTCTGTAAGCTTGTGTCAGCAATTGTTCTCTTCTGTGTGATTGTGTCAGGTTCACTTTGTGACTTGTAATGGGTACACTTGAGGCATCGAATGTCAGTGTAGTTTCGGGCCCTCTCTTCTGTTGTTCTTTCATTTGTCTTAATCACTTTCTTTTCACTAAGACACAATACTTGACACTGGAAATTTAAAGGAGGAGAAGTTCATTTTGGCTCACAGTCTGTAGAGGCTTCAATGCACTGATAGCTCACTCCAAGGCAGGATGGCATGGCACAGGGTCATGGCAGAGGAAAATTATTCATGGCATGGTGGACAGGGAGCAGACAGATCAAAGGAGGAGCAAGGGAGGGAGATGCATCCTTCCAGGCTACGTCCCCAGTGACCCACCCCTTCTGAACAGGCCCCATCTCCTAACAGCAAGTCAGCTACAAGCCTCCATGATCCCATCACCTTCCAAAAGCCCTTCCTATGAGCACATGAGGTTCCTGGGGGGACATCTAAATATAAACCACAGCATATTGTAGTAACTTTTTAATTCACAGCACAATATCCACTTCTGATATCCTAAAATTCTCCTTTTTCCTGTCTTCAGTGCCAACCCATGGGAGTGCTACTCTCAGGCTTTATTCAATTTTCTCCTTTTCTCTCAGCAATCTCCATTGAAAAGATGCCTAACTATAGCAGCATCTACTATCACCTCTCTGCAGGTGAGCCCTCAAATTTCTGTTACTGGCTTTTGTTGAAACCTCAAAGTTACTGTTCTGCTAGAATGTCTGGTCCATGTTTCATCATGTCCTAAATTTAACGTATTGTAGGTTTCTGTTTGATAAACCAGTTCTTCCTCTTCTATGTGTCTATGATGTCTACCTTTTGTGTTTGTGTATGGAAACACTATTCCCCAGGCCATAGGAATCTAAGTCTGAGTTCTCCTTCTCATCCCTCCCTCCCTGCCAGTTCCATATTCAATAGCCACCACGTCCTGGACCAGTCCTAGGGTACAGACAGCTGTAGGATGGCTTCTGTGTAGTGCAGATGAGGGTGAAGAAGGGAAAGATCAGGCAAAGAGAGCTCTGACCTGAACAGTGACTGATAAGGATGAAATGGTCTTGGGAACATAAACAATGATAGAGGTAACAGCCTAATTAGATTGAATAATTGCACTGAAGTGGATTGAAGATATACAAACAACATAAAATAAATGCTTTGCTTTTTTATAAAATGAAATTCAATTTTTTCACAGTCCTAACATGTGGCTGATTTATATTCTGTGCCTGATCTGTAGTTGTTCTAGGGAGGGTACGGTCACTAAGCCCTCCTAGTGTTCTCCCACGCCGTTTTGTGTTCATGGCTCATCTCCTTTACATTGACTCCATAATAGAACAGTTTCGTTATCTAGAAGGGAGGGTCTCCTCATGCCTTGAATTCAGTCTCTCAATGCATATAGTTTCACAGAGAGTAGAAGAATCTTTCTGTCTTCCTTTGTTCTTATTTTCCCAGTTCTCCCATCATGCTGATTAAAGGATTGCATTTATCAGTCTGCTTGGGCATAGGGCATAGAATAAGATCTAAGCTTGGACATTTGATTTTAGCCTGGCACTCTGATGCGCCAAGCTGTTCAGTGTCAGCTGAAGAGACAACACTGACTCAGAAATCCCATCCCTAGGTGTCAGGCCCTTCTCTGCCCCAGGTTAAAACCTCTGAAAATAAAAGGAAAAGCAGTCTTAGCTTTATTGACTTGTGCATATTCTAAAATATTGAAGGCCAAAAAAAAAAAAAAAAAAAGGAAAGGAAAAAAAGAAAGAGGGAAAATCACATTTGCTGATCAAAGATAACTGCCATTGGTGAAAACAGAGCCAATTTTACTGAATGTCCTAGAAAATATTACCAACTTAGCACATATTGACCAAATCACTGAATCGTGGAAAACATTTTATTTTCTGCTTACTCAACCCTTGATAAACAAAAACAAAGTATCTAAAGCAACTTTTAATCTGCTTTAGGAATGTAGCACCAGCACTATCTGTGACAGTTGGAAGGCAGTCACTCTATATTTGTAGGAAGGAAAGAGGAATGAAGCAAAGGAAGAAGGAGGGAGGAAGGAAAGAATAAAGACCTATTATTATGATAGGCAGGTTCAAAGTATTGTACTACGGAACATGTCTTCCTAAAGTATGTATTTTTCTTTGTTAACTTTTTAAAATAGTCCAAATGGTAGAAGTAGAAACTAATTCCAACCCAGTCTGATCTGGCCCCAGTGATTCAGTATTTCTACCACTATCAGTAGCCCGATGAGAGAACGTGTGACTTAACATTAGACAGTCCAGGGCTCAAGTCCCACTTTGGCCATTCACTGACCATGTGAGCCCATGCTGTCCACCCAGATATTCATGTTGTAGGAACAGTAAGGTACAAAAGAATGGGCATGAACTGCGATGCCAGAGCCTCTGGTTGAGCTAGATAACTAGTTCTGCCTCTCACTTGCTGTGTGTCTGGGGTAAGTTCATTCTGTCTGTGCCTTAATCTCCTCAGATGTAAACTGGAGATTAGTAATAGTCTTTCTCTCATGAGATTTTGGAATAACACCTATGAAGTACACAGTGTAGAACTTGGAACATGGTTAATAATAATTAACATTATTAAATTTTCAGGAAGGTAAGATTGTGATGAGCAGAGACTTTGTGGGTTTTGTTTACAACTTTACCCTCAGTGGAAGCCTAATATATGTTGGTGCTCAGTAACCTCTTGATGAGTAAAGAAAGAGCACGTTCTTACAGGTTTTTACAGGGAGATCACATTAGGTAAACATGGAAAATGTCTGACGTAGACCAGTTACTGAATATGCATCCTTTGCATTCGTGTTTCCCTAATTCCTTCCACAGAAAAATATTGGTGTCCCTTGCTCTTTAAATATTCTTTCCTTGTGAAAATATACACTTTGATCTTAAGAAAATCTGATGTACTGATATCTAACCAAGTGGCATTTTCACTTACTCGTTGGCCTACCTTCTCTCTAGTCAGAGGAAAACTGATTTTGGTTTTCACAGCCAAAAGGAATCACTCTTTCCAGCACCCATGAATGAGGCCCCTCTCTGCTGAGATATGCAACACTATGGCCCTGGAGATAGCACTGCCCAGGCAGGCTCTGGACTACATAGGAAATAGAACAGGTGTGGTGCCGACTGGGTCACACAAGCCATCATTCATGCATGAAAAGTAGGAAGACTTTTCAGAAACACAAATTTCAAATTCAGAAATACAAATATGAGGTTTTCTTGGCTTTGTGGAGATCATAAGCTTTACGTCTTCTCTATGGGAATAACTAAACCAACACCACCCCAAAACAAACAAAATCAAACTTTTCTCCCACTCAATAATTCCACAAAGACCAACACAATAAAATGAAACAAAATCAATAATAACCCTTCCTGTCACTCTTCCAAATTCTTCTCAGAAATTATATTAAGAGAGTGTTAGAATACCAAACTCTTAGAGTTATAAGAAACTTAGC
>RJWM01030173.1:0-23676 GCA_004363535.1 Dasyprocta punctata
GGTCTGTGAACCAGGAAAGCAGAGCTCTTCTTGGGGAGGGAAAATAGGGCCATGTCTCACAAAGGCCAGAAAATGGCCTGAGTGTTGACAGTCCTCGGGGGTTCTGCTGAACTGTGTGGTCTGTCAGCTAGAAATTAATCTAGATCGTCCTGTTTGTGTTTGTCCAGGGGCTCCCTAGGACACAGCTCTCCATTGTCCAGTGTGTCCTATGCTGGCCAGTGGGGACTCAACAGTTGGAGGGAGACAGCCTGTGTCTGGAGCCTGTGTAAAAGTGATAATGCCTACTTCCTCAGTGACTATGAGGGGTTACTGACTGAGTTTTTTGACAGTCAATCTGAGGTGGCACAGAAAAGAAATAAAAAGAGATAAAGAGTAGAAAGGCCTTTAATGTGGGCATGGAAGAGCTGCAAAGAAATGCAAGTGCTCTCAGTGAGAACAAAGAAGTGAAGCTACTTTTATCAGGTCTGGTTAAGGAAGGAGTTTGGGAGGTGGGCAAAATGACCTTAACTGCCGATTTGAAGGAGCATCTGCCTGTGTAAAATAGGAGACAGAAAGATTTACTGGGGGTTGGGAGTGGAGCACCTGGGTGGTTGTGGAGTCTTGGGATTGGAGAGGGCTCAGTGCACACACCAAAAGGGAGCAGGAGGTTTATTTCTGGAACTAGAAGGAGAACATAGAAGTTACTTTAAAGAGAGCTAAGTTGCTTCTCTGGGCCTGGTACCAATTTGGGCAGATGTCGTGTTAGAGGTAGCTATGCCCCCGGCTAGCAGAATCTATCAGTTACTGAGTGAGCAAAGCATCTAGCACAGCAGCTCCATGTCAGTCCTCATTCCTCCTCTCAGCCTTTCTTTTGTGGCAGGGCCTACTGGTCACATGCCTGGGACAGGAACTCAAACTGAAGAAGCTGAGTGGAGGTGCTTAGATGACTACAGTGTGAGCCTAAGACAGGCTGCAGTACCTAACCATCAGAGGGGGCAACATGTGGTCTTTATGGTGGCACAGTCAATTAAGGAGATGCATGGTGAGGTGCATATATATATACACACACACATATATATTTCATTTATTTATTTATTTATTTATTTAGAGACAGGGTCTCCCTGAGTAGTTCATGCAGGCCTTGAAGTTGCAGTGATCCTCCTGCTTTGAGGGCAGTGGCTGAGATTGCAGGCATTGCTACACCTGGTGGGGTTCTGGTTTTTGTTTCCATTCTTGGGTTGGTGGACATGTGTCAAAACAAAAAAACAAAACAAAAACAAAACAGTGTTCCAGGTGTGGTGGTGCACACCTTTAACCCCAGCATTCAAGAGGCTGAGGTGGGAGGATTGCTGAATTCAAAGCCAGTCTGAAATACATAGTGAAACCCTGGCTCCAAAAACCAAACAAAAACCCGGTGAACTCTCTCTCCATAGTACCTTCACCTTTTGACACTACGATTGTGGCGGGACCTGGAGGACAGTTAAATCTTGGGGTAACTCTTACTCGGACCCACAGTGGGATTAAGGAAAGGGGTCAGTGGGGTGCCAGGCGGCCCCTGGATTATTAATCTAGAAGCACAGAGCCACTACTGCTGAGTGGGTGGTCAGGCCAACTCAGGGCTTAAATTTTTCAAAATCCACCTTGGACTTTCCAGAGTGGAGATAAAATTAAGTGGCCATTCCACACAAGTAAATAGGGTGCTGGACCTCGTTATGATTCCTATTAGAGCTAAGGAGAGAAGTGTGATGCCCGGGTAACAGCATCTGACTCCAAGGCTACACATTTTTAATCCACTGCCCCTCACCCTGGGGCCCGGCGGGGCAATGAGCGGTGAGCCGGCTCTCGGAGGCCCCGACCCTTGCTCCTATTTTCGCACCTCCTTGCTCCCGCGGGATGCTCGGGAGGTGGGTCTGGTTTCGGGGCCTGAGTCCTAAACCAGTGAGGACCGATGAGGTAGGTGGTCCAGGGTGGTCCCCGATCCCGTCCGAAAAGCGACAGTGAAGTTCTGCTAGGACAGAACCTGCCTGATGAACAAGTCGGTTAGATCACGAATTTCTGCCGGAAGCTGGGACAGGACCTTCGGCGGGAGCAGGCATGGGCGGAGCCAAAGGGCACTCGGCCTTGTTGATTGGCCGCAGCTGTAGAGCTGTCTCTCTAGGATTGCACCTTTTCCCTTAGGGAGGCAGGGCCTTGATACCCTTCCACCAATAGAGTGCAGACAATAAGCCTCAGACCCGGGCACTTCCGGCGATGCTTCCTGATGGGGAGAGCCAAGGCCGCTGCTCTGGAAACCTGGTCGTGGTGCATCAGGATCACTTCCGGGTGATGCTTCATGGCCAAGAGCCGTGATTGGATAACCGTAGGGACACTTCCGGTGCCCAGGTGCTGGTTTCTTTGGCAGGAAAAGAAAGATGGGTCCGTACCCGGTGACCCGTGCTTGGTCCCTCTTATGGCTGCTGCTGCCCTTGCTTGGCTCAGTCTGTGCCAGCGGTCCCCGCACCCTAGTGTTGCTGGACAACCTCAACCTACGGGAGACACACTCGCTTTTCTTCCGGAGCCTGAAGGGTAAGAGCGGGGTCGGAAGGGAGGGCGGGTGAGGATCTGGGGTTGGAAAGGCGCCCGAGAGCATCACCACCTTCTCCCACTCGGGGTCCTAGAGCAGGCCGCCCAGGTCTGGCCAACGCCTGCGTGGGGGTGGGGCCGCGTTGTGTGCAACAGGGGTTTCCCTCTGCGTCCGGTCAACCTCAACTCCCCGTCTTCTTTACGCGCAGACCGGGGCTTTGAGCTCACATTCAAGACCGCTGACGATCCCAGCCTGTCTCTCATCAAGTACGGGGAGTTCCTCTACGATAACCTCATCATCTTCTCACCCTCGGTAGAAGGTAAGGAGTCGAGGCCCAGGACAGATGCATTGCTTTTATCTGGTTCTTGGCGTGTTTGGGGTCAGGAGATCGGTTGCCAGCTCTTGGCATTGCTGCTACCAGAGGAGAAGAAATGGTTAATTTCTAACCTGGGTTCAGGAGGAGACGTTATTCTAAAAGACTCTGCTAGAATCGTGGGGTCTCCTGTTGCCTTCGATCATGGAACTCAGGGTCCTACTGCACTCCTGGGAAGGGGCTTTTCTCTACAAAGGGGCTGATAGAGGAAGAGCCCTCAGTAGGGTTTGCCTGTGTGGAAAGAGGAATTGGTGTAAAGAGGCATTGTTCAGTGTGGTAGTTGATCTTAAGAATTCAGATAGATACAGTCTGCAGCTGAAAAAAGAGCTTTAGCAATCCCCTCCCCACAATTTGAGGTTGGATGATTATGTCTAGCACCCTAGCAGAGGGCTAATTGTTAAATACAAGAAATATCTTCATGGTATTATCTAATATTTAATATTACTATCTTATGAGGCATTCCACTCCACCAGTGGACAATTCTGTTGTTACTAAATTTTTTCTCTTTCCTACTTTATTTTGGAGGGTGATATTATATTCCCTAGGGCCTTAGAGAATAAGTTTGATGCTTATCTTGCTGAGATCATTGCCTTTACAGAGTCATATTTTAGTCAGTCTTCCTTTCTTTCCTTCCTTTCTTTGGTGTTGGGGATTGAACACAGGGCCTTTGCACTGACCAACATCCCTAGCCCTTTTAGTTTTGAAACACAGTCCAGTGGGTGGGGTGAGATAGTAAGGACAGAGCACCAGTGCTTTCACTCTGTCCTTGAGGAAGTGAAAATAGAAGACTGGAAATGAGTTACCAGGCCTTGTGTCGGGACATAAGAGCACATGGAGGAACCATCCAAGGTGTGCTTCTGGAGATAAACTGGGAAGGAAAGAGACAGTGGATCAGACAGATTGGGAGGAGAAAGTCAGGAGGGTGGTGTTGGTGAGAGAAATGTAAGAGGGCCTAAAACAGGGTTTTCCATGTTAGAAGTTAGTCATTTGCGTACCTGATTCAGAATGTGATTTCTGCCACATTCTGTGTCACCTGTGCTAATAATTATTAATATTTTTATTCAGATTAACCATGCCTAAAGAAAACTAAAATAATTTTTTTGTTTTTTGAGACTGTGTCTCATTATGTAGTTTAGGCTGGCCTTGAAATCACTATGTAGCCCAGGCTGGTGATCCTCCTGCCTCAGCCTTCTGAGTGCTGGGACTACAGGCATGCACTACCCAGCTTAAAATAACATTTGAAAAGGGAATTAATAATGAACACATTATCACCTCTTTTTGAAAACAGGAAGGCAGTATGATCACTTGATGTGGGTAGGAAGCACTGTGACTAGATGGAGTAAAAGTAGTGCCATTAAGTTCTAGCCAGGTACTATTGCCTACTGAAGATCTCAGCCTTTGCTCCTCTTCCAGCTGGATAGCTGCAGGTGGAGACTTTCTAAAGACTGGCATTAAACTAAGACACTTTCTTTGATGGAGAAGGTATGAATGGAAAGGGAGTAACTTTCTCTCTGGGAGATTCAGCATTATTTAAAACCCGATCTCCACATCACTGTTGTCACCTCCTCCACCCCGGTGAGTGGGGCTCACGCTGGGAGCTGCTGTGGGCAGGAAACCCTTTCAGGCACCCTGGGGAGAAGGCGAAGGGGTTTGGCCTGCCCTGGGGGTCCTGCGTGCTCCGTGGCCGTGTTTGCTCATCCGCGCATGCAGGCTCTTCTTGGCTCCCTTCTCTGTGCACCAGTGGGCTCCTGCTTTATCTGGGACTGGGAGGTTCCCAGGTTGCCTGCGGTAATGACACGAGGGACTAGGTCTTTAGCTCTACACCTAGAAAACGCTGGATCCCTGTTCTGCAGATGGGGAAACGGGCTCTGATAGGCACAGAGCTTTGCCTAGTTAACTCCAGGCTGTCTCGGTTCCAAAGCCGCTTTACTCCTCTGTGAGGGCTTCTCAGTAATGGCACTTTCTCTTTGTTGCCTTTCTTTGACCTCCCTCCATCTTCTTCCGTCTTCCTCCCTTTTCTATCTCTCCCTCTCTCTTCCTCCCCATTCCTGACCTCCCTTCCCCCCACTTCTTTCTCTCCTTTCCTCCCTCCTTCTTTTTTTTATAGTGCTGGAGATGGAGCCCAGGGCCTGGTTCATGCCAGCCAAATGCTCTACCTCTGGGCCTCACCCAGCCCCTAGCAGCAGCCCCTTTGACATTCTTCGTGGTGTGTGCTGTCCTGTGCAGTGTAGGGTGTTTAGCAATCACAGGCCTCTACCCACTAGATAGAGGCCAGTAGCTACTTCCCCACCATTGTGACCCCCGAAAATGTCTCCGGACAGTGGCCGCAGGTTGAAAGCCACTGCACTCATTGTATCAAGAAGCTGTTTTGACCTAAGAGCTTCTGGCTTCTGTAGGCGCTGGCTAGATGGCTTTTTAAATGTGCTAAGAGGCAGAGTTCCTAGGTGCAGGGGTCTGTTTACACCTAAGTGTTTTTTCCTGAAGATCCAAAAAAGAGAGCTGTTCACCTATGCACATCTTTCCAGAGTCACTTCACTTCCTGTCCACCTGTCACGTGGTGTCTGATGGACAAACTTCTGTGTGTGGCCTTGATGAACTGGCACCTCCATCCTCCCACTTGCTCAGGCCGGGCTCTTTAGGTCTGTTTGTAAGGCCTCCCTTTTGGTCACAGCCACATCCAGTCTGTCCACAGGCCCTGAGGGAAGGCCCTCGCTCCTGCGTGGCCTGGCACACTCGTCACAGCCTGGACTTCACAGAGGCCTTCGAACCCAGTGCTGCTTCCGCCCTGAGCCCCAGGACCATCCTTTAAAAGCATAACCAAGTTAGATCAGCCTCCTGCTCACATTTTCTGGCGACTCCCCTCTTCCCAAGTTGTCATGAAACTTCCTGAACTGTCCCTCTCCACAGTGGTCCACATCTCCAGCCCAGCTGCTCTGGGCCCCCTGCAGGGGACATGGTCCCTGCCTCCCAGACTGCAGACTCGGTGCCTATTGTTCCCTTTGCCCGGTGCGCCGCCTGGCCCACTCTCATGTCTGCTCAGGTATCACTTCTCGGAGGGCTTCCCTCACCATGCTTGGCCCAGTAGCCCCCTCTCCCATTGTCCTCTTCGTCTTCTCACCACACCGAAATACTTAGCTGTTAACAAATAAATGAACTGCTGAGCACGCTGTTCACCACTTCATGCTGAACATTAGAGTTCACCTTGGGGAAGACTGTTGAGGCTAACTAAACCTCACTCCTAATTTTGGATTTGGTGTTATGGCAGTAGTCATCTGACCAAATTGACCAAAAGAGATGTGAGCTCATGGTGGCAAAGGTTGGAAGTTAATGAGCCTTTTTGGTGATCGTGTTGAAAAAAAGCAGTATGAATGATCCCTTGTGGATAGCATGGATACGAATCTGTATGATCACAGGAGGAAAAAAACCTATGAATGACTGACCAGTGAGTATAGTGGCAAGTGATAAACGTCCACAGATTCAGGGGTGCTTTTGCTCAAACAGCATGAATGAAGTGAAACTGGTAAGCTCTGGGAACCTGTTAGGTGAGTCAGCTGTGGCTCCTCGAGGACAAAGATACGGGTGTGAAGGTACCGGTGATGACGTTTGAATAACATCATCCCAGGGAACGTGAGTGGCAAGTGCAGCTTTTCTAAGTGAATGTGTTACCCATGGCCTGAAATAAGGAGCCCTGTGCACTGGTATGTGATCTGAAATACTTGATAAGGGGAATTAGCACGTTTGGGCTAGTTCACAAATCTAAAAGTTCATGGATCTAAGCTGTTACTTTGAATTGCCACTCTGGAAAAATGGGGGCCTGCCCTTCATCAGATGTGGTGTACTGACCTCCCTTTCATTTTGGGCTTGCAAGAGCCCACTCGCGTTGGTTTTGACCGGTCTGCAGGGGCCCCCCACCCCGACCTCCAGTGTCAGCAGTGAGAGGCTACCTTCTGATTACCTGTCTGGTGCCTTCTTTCAGATTTTGGAGGCAACATCAATGTGGAGACCATCAGTGCCTTTATTGATGGTGGAGGCAGCGTCCTGGTGGCTGCCAGTTCAGACATCGGTAAGTCTGGCCTTGGAACTTCCAGTGCTGCTGCCATTTACCCCAGGGAGCTGGGAGAGCTTTATACACATGGGGGCTGTTAAATTGGCATTCACTGGGTGGGCCGTGGCCAGGAAGTCAGTGAGGGAGCTGCGGGGCCATTTGGCACTCAGGTCCCGCTGTGCTGTCCTGTGACCACAGTGAGATACAGGTCTCTGAAGGACTGGAAACCCTGGCGGGCTTTTTCATTGCTTTGTTTTGTTGGCTCTTCCCTTCCAGAGAGATGGCAAGTCAAGGGAGCTCAAAGCATCTGACAGCTTTTTATTTTATTTTCTATTTTGGTGAGGCATTGCGTCCTGAGCCCTATATGCTGGTTACTGGGCTTCAGCAATGAGCAACTGGCCGGGCCCGTTTCATGTTTCTCCGTGCAGATGTTAAAGCCACCTTCCTCCTAATGGACTGGCCAAACGCTGTAAGCCCAGGCGCACCTGGCTGGGTTTGGCTGAGGTGGTGCCTCGCTTCAGCGGGGTTGTGCCGCACCAGGTGATCGAAGGAGATGGCTGGGCTGTTGTCCTGTCTCATCAGTTCAGATTCTGAGCCTCATGAAGCTGCAGGGCACTGGGGCTGATTAGTAGTGAGGGAGCCACAAAGGAGCTGTGGCCCTGCTTCACCTGGCCCACCTGTGAGGGCTCAGCTACGCATCTCCTGGGTCTGCGCAGGTGACCCTCTTCGAGAGCTGGGCAGTGAGTGTGGGATCGAATTCGATGAGGAGAGAACGGCTGTCATTGACCACCACAACTATGACGTCTCAGACCTTGGCCAGGTAACGAGGCCCGTCACCTTCAGGGTTTCCGGCATGTGCAGCAAAGCTCACGTTAGCCTAGAGACCCAGTGGCAGCCAGGAGGGGCTTCTTCACCCAGGGAACCTCTTCCCAACCCTCCACTTTCCCTCTGCTTCTTGCAGCATACACTCATCGTGGCTGACACCGAGAACCTGCTGAAGGCCCCAACCATTGTTGGGAAATCAGCTCTAAATCCGATCCTCTTCCGAGGAGTTGGGTGAGTGAGCAGGGAGAGACCAGCAGGAATCTGGGGGAAGAAGGGCCCACTAAGCCAAACTTAGGGTTATTTGGGGGTGCATTCCTTCCCCCAGAGGATGTGGGTACAGTTAATTTGTTACAGCAAGAGGAGAGCTAAGTGTTATTAAGAAAGAAGGATTTATCCCTGGGAAGTAGGGGCCCTCAGGGACCCCACATCCTTTGGGCTCAGCCCCTGGGCTGCTGTCTCCTCCTGTAGGATGGTGGCCGATCCTGACAATCCCTTGGTATTGGACATCCTGACAGGCTCGTCCACCTCTTACTCCTTTTTTCCGGATAAACCCATCACCCAGGTAAGGGCCTTTGGGGCCTTGAGCCTGTGGCTCTGAGGCCCAGTGGCAAAGCGCTTTTTTATTTGAAAATAAGAATGAAGAGGAAGCACTTCGCTGAGGCTGATGAAGGGACCAGTTGGTAGAAATGGGCACATGGGCAGCAGCATCATCTCTGGTTGCTTCCTGAGTGGGGACACTTAGGTATCCTGCTGGCTGTCCTCTTGCTCTGCTGTCCTCTTGCTCTGGTGGCTTTTTATCTTGCCACTGCCTGGGTGACCTCTCTTCCCTCCGTTCCAGTATCCTCATGCTGTGGGGAAGAACACCCTCCTCATTGCTGGGCTCCAGGCCAGGAACAACGCCCGGGTGATCTTCAGCGGCTCCCTGGACTTCTTCAGTGATGCCTTCTTCAACTCAGCCGTGCAGAAGGCCACACCTGGGGCCCAGAGGTGGGCATGGGGTTTGGGGAGGGGCTCTGGTGTATGGCCTGGGAGGTGCAGTCTGTGTATACAGGGAGGAAAGAGCTTTTGAGCTAAAAGTGTCAGAGGCTGCATGCCTCCTGGGACTTCCACATTATTTGAGGTGACCTTATTGCTGTATTGCTGGTTTTGGCACTCTAGACTTTTCAAAGTATTAATGACAGATCTAGAGACCCCCAACCTTCTCTACTCCTGTGACTTGTTATGCAGAACACCACCCCCCACGTCTTACAGGTGTTTGTCCCTTTTAACCATGGACCCCCTGGATGCATGAGGCCTACCATAGACCTTGCTTAAATGCTCTGTCTTGGTGTCAGGCAAGCCACCCCCCTAACCCCCACCCCAAGAGGCTGGCTTGGGACCCCTAGATCCTCCTTTTCCCTCCTGCAGGTATCCCCAGACGGGCAACTATGAGCTAGCCGTGGCCCTCTCCCGCTGGGTGTTCAAGGAGGAGGGTGTCCTCCGTGTGGGGCCCGTGTCCCATCATCGAGTGGGTGAGACAGCTCCACCCAATGCCTACACTGTCACTGACCTGGTGGTAAGAGCTCTTGGGGCAGCAGGGCCCCAAGGTTTTGGCCAAGTAGAATCAGTTCAGCTCAAAATCATTTATCAAACATTTCAGGCCAGGCCAGGGAGTGGGGGACAGGGGAACGGGAATAAAGAAGGATAAATGTGTCTACCTGCATCCCAAAGGTGCTCATTTGAGGTGCAGAGCCTGGCACTACACCCCCATCCCAGCAGGAGACTCTTTGAAGAGCTGTGTGTCACCATGGGGTTCTAGGTGCTTAGGGCAAGCAGATTGTGTGCTGAATTCTGCCCAGGAAGTGGGATTTATGAGAGAAATGACATTTCAGTTGGGCCTTAAAGATGAATTTGTCAGGCAGAGAAGCAGGAAATGTGGAAATCTGTTACTTGACAGTGCCTGGCCTATTCGGAAACGCAGTGCTTTGGGCTGTGAATTCTGCTGAGGACCTTGGGCCATGATGAGGCAGAGGGGCTGCCAGGCCTGCTGGGCACTGCAGGTGGCTGTGCTCAGGCTGGAGGGTGACAGAGCATTTGCAGGTAGCAGCGGGGAATGAAATGCACTGTGGTGCCCCTGTGGCCACTGCCACCCTCGCTGACCCAGCCTTTTGCCTCAGGAGTACAGCATCGTGATTGAGCAGCTCTCCAATGGCAGATGGGTCCCCTTTGATGGCGACGACATTCAGCTGGAGTTCGTCCGCATCGATCCTTTTGTGCGGACCTTCCTGAAGAGGAAAGGTAAGTGTGATTCCTGCCACAGCAGGCCCCTGGGGCAGCCGGTGCCCCACACTTGCTCCCATGAGCCCTGGCCAAGAAGCACTTAGAAACTGTTCCTGTAACGTGTGTTGCTTCTTCCTCAGGGGGTAAGTACAGCGTCCAGTTCAAGCTGCCTGATGTGTATGGAGTCTTCCAGTTCAAAGTGGATTACAACCGGCTTGGCTACACACACCTGTACTCTTCCACGCAGGTGAGGAGGGCTGTCTGCTTTCAGTCGGCGGGTACCCTGCGCAGGTCCCCCAGTGGCCGCATGTGCCACCTCTGTCCTGTTGCAGGTGTCGGTGAGGCCACTGCAGCACACACAGTACGAGCGCTTCATCCCCTCGGCCTATCCCTACTATGCCAGCGCCTTCTCCATGATGGTGGGGCTCTTCATCTTCAGCATCGTCTTCTTACACATGAAGGAGAAGGAGAAGTCGGACTGAGGGGGTGTGTTTTCATGGGGACTGTGTTTTGATTTTTCTGTTTGTTATTGAAGCCATGGGAAGATGGCACAGCGTTACCTCAGTGGGAGATGCAGCGTTGAGTATGGGGTGGGGGGTGTCAGGGAATTTTTATGTAAGTTTTTCCACCATGAATTGCCACATGGCATTTTTCATAAGTGCAGTCACTCCCATTTCTAAAATAAACGTCCTCACACCTCAGCTGGACCCTGTCTTGCTTCGCTGACACTGGAGTTGCTGTTCAGCAATGCCTGGCTGTCATACAAGTGGCTGCTTTTGCTTGTGCCAAAAATTGGACTGTCTAGCTGCAATGATAGCACATCCTAACGTCTCCTCAAGTCGTGAACTCACTGAGGGGAAGTGGGGAAGCACTGCATTAGGGAGTCTAGAATGACAACTTTGGGAGAACAGAATTAGAGAACTGCTTGGTTGAAAAAACCTGAAGTTTAAGTTCAACTTGCTTTAGGTGATAGCTGTGTTCTTAAAAAGCATTTCTAAAATTACATATGAAATCTCTTCCGCAGTGTTGACATCTGCCTATGAAATTTTTCTCATCTTCAAGGTATAAGAGCCATTCAGTCAGGTATTTAGTTTGGCACATATGTATTCTGCTTTGTAAACTTGCCTCAGTGGCTCACAATTCTTTTAAGAAATGTTAGTCCAAAGGTAAATCAGCGAGTTTAACATGCCACACTGTTAATTCGCATCTACCGTGTTGATTGAGCCAAGTTAATTCGGCAGTACCATGGGGCTTCCTCAGGCACAGCCATTGATGTGCAGGTTCGTGACTGCCTGGTCCTCACCTCAGCGGTTTTTCTTGCTGATGCCTGAATGTGCTGACCTGCCCAACGGTTTGCGCAGCCCAGGAGGCACATGCCGACTGGGCCCCGTGGCCCCGTCTTTCAGACTAGCCAGAGCCAGTTCCTGGTGCCAGAGGCAAATGATATAAACCCCACCCACAGATACTGCCTTGGCTTAGATCCTCTCTGAGGTGGGCACAGGTCCTTTAACAGATGAGCTGGCCGTTCACTTTGGGAGCTCTGTAAGGACAGATCCTGGGTTTTAAGATGGGGCTCTCAGAGGGTTGGCAACAGTGCCCAGTGTACAGAGAGCGCTCATGGTTTTTTGTTTGTTTGTTTTGTTTTTGGTACTAGAAATCAGACTCAGGACCTTGTACTTGCCAGGCAGGCACTGTGCTGGTGAGCTATATCCCTAGCCCGTCTCATGTTATCTTTAGCATTGATAGAGACTGAGTGATCAGTTAGTATTAGTATTAGTTTTCTAGTTAAGCCTTGTGAACTTGTCTAGGCCAGGAGTTGGCAAACTGGCTGGTGGCCAATTTGGTCACCAAGTGCAAGGTAAAAGTGGCTTTTACACTTCTTCATGGTTGAAAAAAAATGAATTTTGAGACATGAAAATCAAATTTCAGGGTTCATAAATGAAGCTGTGCTGGAATAACCCATTTGTTTACATAGTTAGGCTGCTTTTGTACTTTGATGACAGAGTTGAGAAGTTATAACAACTTAATGTCTGGCCCTCTCCAGGATTTGCCAATGCCTCGTTTAGACCAGCATCTTGATTTCACAGGTAGGACAGCTTAAGTCCACACAGGTTATGGGACACCAGGTTATGGGACACCACACAGCTGCAGTCAGTGACCACAGATTAAACTCTGACTCACTTCTTCCCATTTGCCAAACCTGATGCCTTCTCTGGCTGACCAGCCCCCCACTCCGGCTTCTGACTTACACCCTCCCAGCTAAACCCCTCCCTCGACATTCACACACCATCAGCACACAGATGCTGCCAGGTTGTTTAGTAATGCGCCAGCTGGGCACAGTCTTCACGGAGCTGCCCGCCATGAGCAGAGAAGGAGGGCTGCCTGGCAGAGCGCCTCGCACTCCAGGTTAGCGAGGAACAACATCTTGAGCTTTGTTTCCACGAAGCTCTTCTCTGTCAGCCTGTCAGCCAGCAGAGCGGCAGCCGACTGCTGGAGGAGCCAGCTGATCATCTGGTCTAATTTCAGATGCTTCAGGGCTAGAACGTCTTCACCCCAAAGGCTTAAATGAAGCACGTTTGCAGCCACGCGGGCAGACGGTCTCTGCAACAGGAAGGAAGCTGAAGCTTAGAAGAGCTGGACAAGCACTCAGCCCACACCTGCTTGGTTAATGCAACAACCTCAGGGCTTTCCCAGCCCAATGCTCCCACCCTCTGCCCCTCCCGACATCCCTCCCTCAGCTGACCAGTACTGGCCACGTGTGCAGCTGGGCATGGGGGCTAAAGCATGGTTGGAATACTGTCCACAGTGAGAAGGCCCATGTGGCCCTGTCTGGTCCCTGCCCAGGGCGAGGTATGTTCTGTCATCACTTCCTAACTGGGTGTAGTTGCTGCTCTACAAGCCTCCACTGAGCAGCCCCTGGGGCCCAGCAGCAGGCCGGGTGCGGTGAGAGGGCAGCGGTGAGTGGCAGAACAGCAGTTTGCGGCCAGGCCTGCCTTGGCTCTTCCTGCTCAGCGGCACCTGGACCAGACCTGCCACTCCAATTAGGGCTTCACACAGACTTGCCTTTATGTGAATTTCA
Organism: Dasyprocta punctata; assembly: GCA_004363535.1. Taxonomy (NCBI): domain Eukaryota; kingdom Metazoa; phylum Chordata; class Mammalia; order Rodentia; family Dasyproctidae; genus Dasyprocta; species Dasyprocta punctata. Next base: position 13,124 of record RJWM01030173.1, read on the forward strand.
CAGGGGCCAGGGCTGCTCTCGAGATATTTTCCCATCTGTCTGTCTGATTAGATCTCAGCTGTTTCCATATGCTACATCACTATTGAACATACCTTCAAAACGCATCCTTTTCCCTCTGAGTAACTTTCTAAGCAACTAGCAAAGCCAAGAAGTGGGATTGTTAGAATTCTGACTAATGGTTTGGTGGCCAGCTCCCATACTCCCATGCTATGGTTTCCATACAGATATTCCCCAAGACTCAGGTATTGAGATGCTGGCCTCCTTGGCAGGTTAACCCATTGCTGAGCACACAGCTGGATGTGCTGTTAGCAGGCGGGGCTTGTTTGGAGGAAGTGGGTCACTGGAGCATCTCTCTGAAGGGCGTATCTTTTCTTTAACTCTGTTCAACTCTGCTTCCTGCTGCCATGGGTTGAGCAGCTTCCCGCCACCATGCCCTTCCATAGTATTTCTGCCTTGGATCCAGCTGACCATGGTCTGAAACCTTGGAAACCAAAATCAGCCTTTTCTCCTTCCAACAACTGTATGTCAGGTATTTTGTCCCAGCCAACAGAAAGGCGACTGATACACTTCTGTTAACACTCACATCTCCATTTTCTCCTGTAGCTGGCCTTGCCCTATGTAGGACAGAGGCTCTGCCTACCACTGTAGCACTTGCCCAAGCCTGACCTTCGCTCTGGGATGTGAATGGAGTGAAGTCTCCCCTCCACACAGTTCCCCGCTCAAAGCCTGGGAGCAGCCTCACCTTGCTGGCCTCCCGCTGGAGCAGTGACCTCACCAGCTGTCGCACGTCTAGAGGCACTGACTGGGGCATCGCGGGCAGCTGAGCTTCTCGGTAACTGCGGCTTTCTAGGTGGGCGCCGCCCTGGCCGTAAAAGGGATTGGTGAGCCCGAAGATTTCATAGGCGATCGTACCTACTGCCCAGGCATCGGCCTTGCTGTAGTCAATCACTGCCCTGGGGCCAGGACGGGCTGTGGACACCTGCTCAGGAAACAGAGGGTGAGACTGACATGCATGCTGGCGAGTCCACAGTTCATGCTTCTGTGTGTCACCCCAGCCAGAAGCTTGAGCGAGTTGTGACTCAGACCCAGAAGGACCTGCGGAGGCTGCCTGAAAAACACATCTGGAACATCTCAGAGACCCAGGTTAAAGCCAAGTGGAAGGGAAGAAGCTGCATGTTGGTTCCTTCATGTTGTGAGAATGTGGTGGGTGTTTCTGTTGGTGGTACAGGATGCGCAGTGGGACTCACCTCAGGAGCCATCAGGCTGCCGTTTCCGCCCCGATCCACGTACCAGCTGGGGAAAGGCAACTGCAGGCCAACCCTCTCATCAGCCAGGCAGCAGCCAAAATCGGAGATCACCAGCCAGGGGCAGCCACCTGCGAAGCAGGGGGCAGAGGTAAGCACAGTCTCCTCCTCCCTCCCTCCCTCCAGCAGGCTGCCCAGGTCCCTACAGGAACCATCGCCAGGTCAGGGATGAGCTGGGCTCTCACAGCCTGTGTTGATCCAGGAGTGCAGGCCATCAAGGCCTGATTCAGAGTCTGTTAGAGAGCCAGTGACATGGAGATGGCCAGTGACAGGGAAGTGCCTCAGGGAAGAAAAGCCCGCCATGTCCTCAGGCAAAGGACTAGATAAAAGACTTTGGCTCCACCTAGGTAATTGTCTAGTAACCTGAGCTGTCCCAAAACCAAAGGAGCTGGTGACCTCTATGGGTACTTGTACTCCAGCAGTCTTAGATTTGAATTTAAGATCCCAATAAATCTAAGAAATAGCAGCATTAGGAAGTAGTTTTTTGTAAAAGGACTCACATAGTTCCTTTAAAAGTCATTTCCTCTAGTCATTAGTTACACATTTATTTTAAAATCTCTAGTTTAAGGATTTAAACCAGGTAGGGCGGCACACGCCTATAATTCCATGCTCGGGAGGCTGAAGAAGGATTGCTATGAGTTTGAGGCCAGCCTGGGCTACATAGAGTGTTCAGGGTGAGCCTGAACTACAAATCAAGACCCTGTCTCAACCAAAAAAAAAAAAAAAAAAATCATCATTATGTGTACAATATTCCTAGGCAGGTGGCCTCTACTTGAATGTGCCCAGTTACATACAGGGAAGTCATTATTTCCACAGGCAGCATCTGGACAGCTTTCACTGTTTGAAAATTGATTTTCCTATGGAGCTAAAGTGAGTCTCTTTTTATTCAAGAAAAACTGCATCTCTAAGGCTCTTGATCTGTAACTGGACACAGAGTAGATCTTAGGAACCCTTACAACACTGTTGCCTATCCCTGGGAGTAGTGGTGGTGGTGGGGCGTAGGAATCTCTTGTGTACAGAGTTAAAAGAGGAGCTAAAGGCAATGACAGGACAGCATGAAAAGCCCGGATCTGCTCTCCCTGCTCCCTGGAGAGCTGTGAGGGATGTAGGCACCTACCTGCATCCAGCTCCACGAGGATGTTGTCAGACTTGAGGTCTCTGTGTGCAATGCCCTGCTGAACCAGATGGTCCACGCCTTCCAATAGCTGCAGCGTCATCACGGTGGCCAGGCGGGGGCTCGGAGTGCTCACTCGAAGATACTGGCGCAGGGTGCAGGGGTAGCTGGGAGGGGACAGGGCCTCTGACTATCACACAGCCTGCTCCCTAGCGTCTTATCCTTTCCTCTGCACCCTCCTGTGGCTTCTGGATTTGTTTTCCCCTGCATATCCTTTCTGCTGCCACCCACCCACCATCCCAAAGCTACGGGGAGTCAGAGCTGAGACTCCAGATGTTCAACAAAACCGTGCAGCCACTTGCTTCTTTAAACACCCAGTGCAGCAGAGATCAGTGGCTCCAGGGGTGAGGAAGGAGGGGCCTCTCTTCTCGGGCACGGCAAGCCATGGAGAAAGGGCAGTAGGCGAATGTAGCGAAAGCACTGGGTGAAAAGGGTGCTCTGGAGGAAGAGGAGTTTTGTTTCCCTGAGAACGCACCCTAACGGGAAAGCGCTATTTAGGGCAGTGCCCTCCTGCTGCCTGGCTCTGCTCCTCTCAAGCCAGGGAAGTGCTCCACCAACAGGGGAGCTCCCCCCGGGAAGGCAAAGCAGCTCCCAGGTCCCACCATACCCTGCCACTTACTTCTTCATAACGAGGAACAGCGTGCGTCCATGGCCTAGGCCTTCAGGGTGGAGACGAGGGGGCAGCACATGTGGGTAGTCAGTGAGGGCCCCTGGCAGCAGTGGCACTGAGGAGGTGAAGGCACGGAAAACTCGGATGATGTTGGGGTGTGGGGCAAGCCGCTTTGGACCTCCCTTGGATTTTCTATTCAGTCAAATGGGACAAATGTATGAGACTAGCATCAGAGACACCAACTGGAAAAGAAAATTATCTATGGCCACAACACATACTTGTACTCATTTAGTTACCAAATATTTACTGTAGGCTTGCTATGTTCTGGGTATTATATGTGGTGCTGGGGACCAAAACCTACTGAGGAGACTCACCAACTGATCATGCCCCTACTTCATCTTTGAGCCCATCTTTCTGTCCATCCATCCATCCATCCATCCATCCAACCATGTGGGTGGTAGAACATGGCGGTCAAGGAACCTTGAGTCAACCTGGCTGTGAATACCAGGTCTGCCACTGTGAGTTCCTGACCAAGTCACTCATCTTCTCTGGAATCAGTGCCAAGTGCTAATAAGGCAGGGGCACACTGCATAGTGCTGGTGATACACCTCAAGTGCCTAGAATCATGGTCAGCAGAGTAAGCACTCAGCAAATATTGGCAGTTACCACTACAGACTCAACTCAACTAACATTTATTGTTACCACACGAGGTACTGAACACTGTGCTAGCATGCTATGGAGCCAGGCAGACAACAGGCCAGAGTCCTGTCCTCCTGGGTTTGCGATCTAACAGGAGAGGGACACTTACTGAGTAAGTAATTAAGGACAGGGATCCTGCTTAAATTGTCTCCAGGATTCCAGATTCCAAAGTCATCTTTGTTGAATGCGAAAATGGGCACATGCAGTTAGTAGCTGTCGTGTCAGCAATCTGTCCTGTCCTCTCCTGTAGGAAGCCCCACACCCACAGACCCACTGAAGCACACTGGCAGTATGCTGCACAGGGGGGCTCTGACGGGTTGTGTGTCAGCCGTGCCTCTCAACCAAAGCTGACTGGACCAAGGGTGGGCACCTGCACCAAGGGCAATGTGCCCGCAGGCATACTGGAGACCAGATGGTCAGTGGGATAGGGAAAGGGGAGGGACAGTCTCTCTCTGGGAGTATGGTGAAGATGCAATGGGGCCAATGTGGGAGAACATCCCAGGACTTCACTGGGCTGCAGAAAGCCAGAGGGGTGCGAGCCAAAGGTCAACAGCAAGAACCAGCCCCAGGGAAGGAAATAAGAATGCTAACGGCAGAGAACACAGCAGGGTCCAGAGCTGAGGCCAGATGGTGCTGAGAGCAAGACACCTGCCCTGACCCTTGAGCTTTGTGGGCCCAGTTCATGTGTGCTCTTGCACTGTTCCTGTGTCACCCTTGTGGGCTCCTGCTCCATGCAGCGTGGTTCCCACCACTGGGCTGGAGGGAGAATCAGAACCTCTGTGAGGTTGCCTGGTCCTAGAAGATGTCATGGGGAGCTTGGAGGCAGAGTTTGTGCTGGACAAGTGTGTGGGGTGTCTCAATGGAGACCTGCGGCACGTGGGGCGGGGCATGGGACTCAGGTACAGGAGACTGTCGGGAGCGGCCTGGTCCACTGGAGAAGGTGCTGTGGAATTCTGCATGTGGAAGGCAGCGTACAGAAGAAGCACAAGAAATACAGCGGGAGAGGCAGAGAGGGTATCAGGTCATAGAGGCCCTGCATCCCAGGCTGCTCAATGAGCAAAAGCTAGGGGGGGCTGTTCCCAAAATAGTCTCAGGGAAGAGTGTCTCCTGAGACCCAGCAGCCCTTTAGCCACACCCTGACCCAGCGACTCAGTCACCTCAACAGGCACTGAAGGAACTAGGGTAAACAAGCGGACGCTGTGACGACACCTGACACCTATCGGAGGAACAGGGACTTTCACATACAAGGCTGATGCTGCAAGTGCAAAGGAGCCACCTACGGCTACTCTGAGCCCTGGCAGCTGACACTTCCAGTGTGAGCTTTTCTCTGCAGGGTTCAGGGGTGGGAGGTGCAGGGGACACAGCAATTCTAAGCCACCCCAGCAGCTGCTCCCATCAGGCTGCGGACTCAGTCCCACTGCAGCCTCCCAGGCCAGGAGGGTTGGTTTCCACGTGGTGTTGTGAAGTTTCTAATTCCATCTTTCTGCTTTTGACAGAGCTAAGACCTATAAACTTGCCCTCCATGAATCACCACAATCACAGCAGCCCCCTCCACCATGGGGTTCAAATGTTAAGGGGAACACATGTGTCTCCTGTTAGGCATTGCCGCCTACAGATTTATGAGTGGAAGTGTGTGCTCCTCCTCTGCTGCGGGTGCCTCCTTGTCTTCATCTAGGCAACGGCTGTTCATCCTTCCGAAGGCAGCACCAACTGTCCCTTCTGAGGCGCAGCCTTCTGAGAGGCCCCTCCTCCTCCTCTGGGCTCCCTCTGCACCTGAGCTCCGATATTCTAGCATCTGTGCCCGGGGCTCTCTGCTCCACACCTAGGGGCCCTGTGGCCACATCTGTGGGGAATGGACCACTCTGCCTTCTATACACCTCTGCAGGTGCCGTGGATCTCGATGGAGTGCTCCTTCCTATGGGGGTTGTATCACCAGGGGCCACTGCACCTGGGCACTGCTTCACAAAAATCAGACACCCCCATTTTCCAGCATTCTGAACCAGGCAGAACCTCTCCTGCCCCTGTGTGCATCACTAGTTGGGGGCAGATGACTGTCAGTATTTCCCAAGATCAGCTGTCCACATTCCGATTCATGACACCAGTGTGGAGTAAGCATGTATCACCTGCCGTGTGGCTGGTCAGACACACTGTGCTGAGCGCCGGGGACATGGGGATGGTTTTGCTCTCCAAAGCACTTGCTCTTACGGGTACTTACCTGTACGCGACTGCTCCATACTCCCCAGCCAAGGCCACTCGGCTAGCTGGGACCAGCTCCTGACTCATCTTACTGAAGATGGCTTCGCTGGAAGAGCCTGCCTGGAACACAGCATGACAGAGCCAGGGTTACACAGGTCCTGACAGAAGGTAGGTTCTAAGCCCTGCCTGTGATCTGGACCAGGTAGCTACTGCCCAGAATTGGCTTTGACCTTCAAGATAAGATGGTATCGCTGAAGGATTAAGCCAAAACGAGTTCCTCCTCGGAGAAAGAGGGGAGGTGCTCTCCATGGCAGCTTGGAGGATGCTTCCTGCACCTCAGACTTGGCAGCCGAGGTGCCCAGGACACGAGGACAGCTAAGATGGTCAGAGCACAGGGTGCTTCTTCCTGCATGGGTGCCCCTGGTCACCACCACTGAGTTTTTCTGCAGACCGGTGGAGGGTAACAAACTCTACCCAGAATAAGCGGTATAGGATCACAGGGCAGCCTTCCCATCCCCCAACAAATGGAAAGCAAGGTGGAGAATGAGCACCCAATTTTCTTCCCTTTATTATGAACAGCTCCCAGGACCTAGGAAGGCTGATAAATACCAAGAAGATCCTGCAGTAATCACCAGTCCTTTACTTTTGTGAATACATCTGCCCTGGGAAGTCAGAAGCAAGGGCAGAATTTTTCAGAGGCTAAGGATTTGGTGACCTGTTAGCTATTTCCCCAGCTTGGAGTGCAACAGTCTAGTTACCTTTGCACCCAAAATCAAAACAAGAAATTTGCTAGGTATGGTGGCACATGCCTGTAATCCCAGTACTCATAAAGGTGAGGCAGGAGGATCACTGTGAGTTGAAGCCAGCCTGGACTACAAAATGAGTTCAAAGCCAGCCTGAACTCCATAGCAAAACACTATCTCAAAACAAAACAAAACAAGCCGGGCGTGGTGGCGCACACCTTTAATCCCAGCACTCAAATAAACACTATCTCAAAACAAAACAAAAAAGGGAGGGGGAGCCGGGCGTGGTGGCGCACGCCTTTAATCCCAGCACTCGGGAGGCTGAGGTAGGAGGAGCGTTGTGAGTTCGAGGCCGGCTTGGGCTACAACACGAGCGCAAGGCCGACCTGAGCTACACAGTGCGACCCTGCCTCAAAAAACCAGGGCCAGGAGTTTGGCTCAGCAGCTTAAGCGCCTGTCTGGCAGGTGCGAGGCTGTGAGTTCAATCCCTGGTGCCGCAAAACTAAACAAAACCAAAACAAAAAAACAAAGGAAAAAGAAACTGCACTGTGGTGTCCAGCAAGAGCTGCCATGGCTTTGTCCACCTGAGCCCGGGATGGATGCTCTGGGCAGGAGAAAGTACACTGGGTCCTGATGAATTTTCTGAACCTATCTTGCAATGGCAAGGTAAAGACATCAAACAGAGGAAAATCTCTGGTTTTGTGGGGGGAAATGCTCTTCAGTGCCCCAAAGCCTGACGGCAGGGAGGTGACAAGGAAGCTCTTGACAGCGGGGTGGAGCTGAGGGGGAGTTCCTGCCCTTCTTCTCCAGGAAGGCAGGTAATGGGAGGAGGGGATAGAAGGAGAGGACGGCCATAGGACTGATCGTCAGGTTAGAGCCTGCAGTTTAGGCACTAGCTCCTCAGAGTGTGGTTCACAGACCAGTGGACCTGGCATCTCCTGGGAAGTTGGTGGGCAGAATCCAGACTTTCAGGCTCCACCCCAACCTGCTGAATCCAAATCTGCCTTTGAGCCCAATCCCCAGATAAGCTATGGGCGTAATTTGAAACATGCACTTTCAGACTCTCGTGACCTAGCGAGGAAGCCTAACCACGGAGTACCCTTTCGGTGGAGAATCTGTGTCCTTTCCTATCTACTCCAAGGAAAAAAACTCCACCAGGTCCACTTAGCTGAGCATTTGGAGAAATGCATACTCCCAAGCGGACAGCCCCAGTCCTTACCGAGATGTTCCACATCATCTTGATGGCGAGGGGAAAGGCAGGGGTCCCTGGAGCCTGCTCCCCCTCTCCTTGTGGGATGCCATCTGGGCCTCTCCCTGGCGGCAGCCCGGCGCTCTCTGTCTTCTCTAGGTGCTGGGGCAATGCAGCTACAGTGGCTTCATACACGGCAGCGCTGCAGCCCTTGCCGAGGGACTGTCCTATCAGATAGTCCTCTAGCCGGAAGCCCTGCCAGCGTCGTGTGTCCAGCGGGTCAGGAACTGGCTTGTTTTTCTGGGTAAAAATGGCCTGGGGGGGTGGGAACCAAAAACCACCATGAACCACAAAGTTTCACGTAAAGGCAAACAGAGTAGAGAGAAATATAGTGCAGCTGGGTAGGATTGAGAGCCAGTCACAACACCCACACTGGGTTTGACTGCTCACCCTAGGCGCAGGCCCTGCCTCTGTCTCTGTTTGGCATAATCTTTCTCCCACTCTGTGCTGCCCTGTGATCAGGGCATACCTGACACAGCACTGCGAGTCAGCAAGCAGGTGAGAACTTCCAGGTCTGGTCTGGCAGCTGCCTTTGTGGGCAAGCTCTCTCTGCAGCCTCAGATCCGCAAAGACTTAGTCTGACAGCTCCAGGATGGCAACCAGGGCTGTGGGATCAACAGGGACCCCAGGTGGCCTTGGCAGGGAGGGGTGAGATCAGGAGTAGCCGAGAGCTGAATCACTGAGTGCTGTCTTCCCAGGAGGCACTGTTCGGAAAGGCAGTGAACGTGCATGTGAGATTTCTGACGGGAACAGATGGGGCATGGATGCTGGGACAGCGCAGTGCTGGGATGGTCAGCCCATTTCGCAAACTCTGGGCCGTTCCCTGCTTCAGGTAGCAGTGGTGACGTCTTTCTCATCACCCAGGCTCCACCTTTGTCCTCCAATGGTCTGATCTGGTGATCTCTTCCCTTCCAAGTACCTGGTCAGCCACCCAGGCGTGCTAGGGGCATTTGGTACTCATCAAGGCAGTGCCTAGGGGGCACTCATCTCTAGACTTCTCTGTGATCAGATGGTCCCTTCACTGCCTCTGGGCCACATCACCCCACACTGCTTTCGTGTCTCTCTCCTATTCCCAACCCCCACTAGGAGGCTACTCAATACTGTTAGCCCTCCATATCTGCAGACTCTGCATCCATGATTCAGCAACCATGGATGGGAAATATTTGAAAAAAAACTGCAACTGTACCGAACATGTTTAGAATGTTTTCTTGTCATTATTCCATAAACAATGCACTATGATAACTATTTGCATGGCATTTACATTACACTGGGCATTATAAGTCACCTACAGATGGTTTATAGGAGGATATGGGCAGGTTCTATGCAAATGCTATACCATCTTTTATAAGGATCTTGAACATCCATGGCTTTTGGTATCTGAGGGAGGTCCTGAAACCAATATCCTGTGGCTGCCAAGGGACAACTGTGCCTCGTGCTGAAGCTCTGCATGTCAGTACTCAGCTTTCAGCCACTTCTCTCTGGACTCCCGCTCAACCCATCCTATCCCCTGCACCCCTTATGTCCTCGGTCTTGCTCTGCCTGGAACATCTCTATTCTCTCATCAAACCCAACTCAAGCGCCTTCCTCTACTGGTGGCCACCATGACAATGCAGCCCACAGCTCATCTGGAGAATTCCTTCTAGGGAATTCCTAAAGCACTTAGCAGCCATACCTAGCACTATCACTCTGAACTTTATAATAAAAATGAAAGTCTAAGCCAGGAGTGGTGGCACATAGCTGTAATCCCAGCACTTGGAATGCTGAGGCATGAGTTTGAGGCCTGTTTCAACTATATAGCAAGACCCTGTCTCCAAAAAAAAGGTCTAATCTTCCCTATCTTCCCTTGCCAATAAGATGGATTTTTTTGTTTATTTGTTTGTTTTTGTTTTTTCAGACATGGTCTCACTACATAGTTCAGGTTTGCCTTGAACTCACTATTAGTCTAGCGTGAACTTAAATGTGTGGCAATCCTGCTTCAGCCTCCCTAATACACCATCACAACTGGCAGCCAATAAATTTTATAAACTTCATGGCGCAGAAGTAAAATTTTATAAAATAATCCTACATCAACTGTGATTTTGAAAATAAGACACAGTTTTTACTTTTTTTTTTTTTTTTTTTTTTTGAGAAAGGGTCTCTGTATGTAGTTCAGGCTGGCCTTGAATTCACGGTGATCCTCCTGCCTCAGCTGCCTCAGTGCTGGGATTACAAGCATGGAAAACCACTTCCAGTTTACACAACATAAAATTTACCATTTGTTGTGGCTTGGATCTAAATTGTCCCCCAAAGGGCTCATGACTAGATGATGGCTTTTGGAAGGTAACTGGGTTACAAAGCTCTGATTTATCAGTGCATTAATCCATTGATGGGTTCACAACCTCGTGTAAACTTAGGAAGTGGCACTGGTTACAGGGAGTGGGTCCTGGGGTGTGCCCTACATCCTGTCCTTGGCTTCTCACCTCCTGCCTGCCAGGAAGGAGAAGCTGTGCTGCACCATGTGCTCCTTGCCGTGCTGCTTGGCCTCACTGCAGGGCCAGACGCCAAGGGAACTGAGTGACTACGGACTGAAAGTTCTGTA
>RJWM01030174.1:0-23669 GCA_004363535.1 Dasyprocta punctata
ACCTGGAGGCTAGTGAGCTGGAAGCAATGCTGCAGGACTTGTCCTCCAGGCTGAAGGCCACGCAGCACGAGAGCCTGCCCTACAGTGCAGACAAGGTACTGGACAAGGTCTTCCAGGCCTCTGAGTCCCAGATGCTGAGCATGGCAGAGAGAATGCTTGCTGCCCGCATGAGGGAGAACTGAGAGCGGGGGCAGAGGACAGCAACGTGCTGGAGGACTTCACTGTGCTGGACGACATTCAGGACCTGATCTACTTGTCAGGTACAAGCACTTGGCGGAGGAGGAGCCCGCCCCACTGAACACGGTTCCAGTGCTAGAGGACAGCTGGCATGGACCCACCCAAGGTAGCGTCCCACCTCGGCCTCCTGGGGTGGTATGGGATGGGGCAGGCGGGATGGCTCACTGACCTGGGAGGAGGCCCAATGTCCCCTCCTTCCTGTCTTCCGGGCAGAGAGCTTTCTTACTCCCCTTTCCCTCAGGGCAGTGGAGACTGGCTAGCATTTTCAAGAGGAGGCTTTACAGAAAGCTACAGGGAAAGATGAAAGATATAGGGAAGGAAAATCATATCCAGAGGCAACCTGTAGACAGCTCTCGTGCAGTCATGAGAAAGCTGTACAGGGCAGTGCACGCAGCTGCTTCTTTAGCCTTTTGAGAAAGGGTCTCGCTGTTAGGGGGGCCGTCCTTGACCGACTTATGCAGGCTAGGCTGGCCTCGAACTTGTGGGAATCTTCCTGCCGCAGCCTCCAGAGTGCTGGGATTACAGGCGTGCCCACCATGTCTGGCTGAACACAGCTTATCAGTTTTAAAACGACTGTTCTCCAACCCAGGAAGGAACAGCGTGAGTTTCCCACGGTGCCTAGGCAGAGTTGCTTCTCCTGGCACCTTTGGAGGTATCATGTCATTCCCACCTCTTGTGGGTGGTCACCCGCTCCCGTGACCGCACCCGCCGTGCAGCTCTTTCCTCTGCCATTATCAAGGTGGTGCGGGTGATGCGGGTGGAGCCCTGGCTCCCATCCCCAGTGCCAGAAACCAACAGGGAACCACACAGGCCGGCCTGGGGTGCAGCTGCCGGGAGGTGCTGGCTGACCCACTCCATGGCTCTGAGCCCCCGGTGTGGGTTCTGTTCTCTGTTGCTGCTGCTTTTCACACTCAGGTGTGTGAGCCTGAGGTGTGTGGTGCACCCCAGGAGGACAGAGAGCTGCAGGAAAATCTGTCTTCCGAGAGAGCTGAATTTTCCTAAGAACCGGCAGGGGAGAAAACATTTTTGCCCTTCATCAAAATGGATATATTTTGGCCAGGTGTCATGGTGCACACCTGTAATTCCAGCACTCGGGAGGCTGGGGCAGGAGGATTCCTGTGACTTCAAGGCCAGCCTGGGATATATAATGAGACCCTATCTCAAAAAAAAAAAAAAAAAAAACCCAAAAACCTAAAAAGTGAATATATTTTGGGTAAGAGTGCGACACCCAAGCAAAAGAGAAGCTGAGGGCCAGGCTGACAGCCCTGGGGCTCTGTTGGCCATTGGTTTGCTCTCTGGCTCTTAGCGTGGCATCCAGGTCATGCCCGAGAGCCCGTGTCCCTGCCAGTGGGGCAGAAGCTGCACGTTCCTGCCCTCTGCCCTTTATGTGGGCTAAGGACCGTGCAAACTCCCCATGGCAGGTGGGGCTGCAAGGAGGTGCCCTGGGGGTGCAGGTAGCAGGGCAGGCCAGCTGTCGTCCAGGCCCTGAGCAGCCCCTCTCCCCACAGAGACGGAGCTGCCCCTGGGCGGTCTCTTCCCACAGGAGACCTCAGGGGGTCCAAGCTCGCAGCTCCCTGACAAACTCGGTGACCCCTGGAGCCGAACCAGGACCGGGGATGCGGGTGCCCCAGAAGAGGTGCAGACCCTGGGGACATGGGAGGACGAAGCCCCAGGTAAAACTCGTTGATCGCTCTGCCCAGCGGGAGCCTCATGACGACGCCTTCCAGGACTTTCCTGCTGAAGGCAGGAGGCAGAGGGAGTGTACTAAGGGGTGCAGGGCCTGAGAGATTCGAGCCCAGAGCTGAGGGAGAGCAGAGTCGGGGCGGATGGAGCAGAACTTGGAGGGGCCGTGCCCGACTAACCTAACTGCGGCTGTGGCCAGCTTGTGTGAGTCGTCTTCTCCCCCACACTCTCGGAAGACCTTGTGCTATAGAGATGGGGCCCTCTGGAGTGAACAGGCAGGCCACTCTGAGCAGTGTTCTGCAGCTTTTTTCCCTGTAACTGTCGTCAGGGAAATCACATTTGTTTTGTTTTGTTTTGAGACAAGGTCTCACTATACAGTTCCGGCTGGCCTTGAACTCACTTATGTATCACAAGATGGCCTTGAACTCATGGAGATCCTCCTGCCTCAGCCTCCCAAGTAATGGGATTACAGGTGTGTGCCACCACACCCAACAGGGAAACCACATATTCCAGTGATTGATAGTGCACACTCAGTGAATATTTAAACTTAACAAACACAGTTCTTCTCCTGTAACCTAAAATTGAATGTCCACTTCCCCCTGCGTGTTAGGGGTGATTGTGACAGAAGGCTCCCGAGCCGAGCCTAGGGGTGCAGAGAAACAGCCAGCAGAGATGAGAGGGGAGGAGCCGGCCCGCTCCAGCCCCCTGGAAAATGCAGTCCTGACGCTTCATTTGTTCCTGCCTTACGTCAGCAAGGTGGTAAGCAGACACGCGGGCAACTGGCTTTGTCGTTTCTAAGTGGATTTTGAGTGAAGAACTTCGGGTGCCAGCCTGGAAACGGCTCCAGGCCCCTTGCAGGAGCTCCGAAAGGACCCAGACCTGGCCAGTGGGAGCTCAGGCAATGGGCCGATGGGGCCAATGGGCCAAGGGTTTGCTGTCTGCCAGGCGGTGGGGTGCGCACCAGAGAGATGTGGCTCTTCCGAGGCCAGTGCCTTGGATGGGCAGGGACAGAAGTGGGGCAGGGAGGGATGCACACGCAGGGAACTGGCTGCCAGAGGTCGGAGGATGAGATGGAGGAGGGGCTGGGAGCTGCTTCCAGCGGTCAGGGACAAACAGGAGTTTGAGGAACGGCTCCCTGCTGCTGTCAAGTAGACAGGTGGGTTGGAGGAAACAGGTCCAGGGCAATGGGGGACATGGAAAAGCGCATTCGGTGTGGCCAGGGATGTGTGAAGAGCTGGCACTGCCCAGTGTGGGTGTGGGGGGCCCGGGGCATGGCATAAGTGACGTTCTGTGCCAGTGTGGGGTGCCACTGCCATGTGAGGTCCTTCCAGGGTGCGAGCAGACCAGGGCTGGGCAGGTCCGTGTCTCAGACCAAGTCCCCAGCAGCTGAACAGGCAGACTGAGCTCCAGAGCCCTGGTCCAACAACTCTCCCTGGGCTGCTGGGGGGCACAGCGTCCCCTGGTGGTGCGTGTGGACTGTGGGCTCAGGGCAAATTCGGGGCTGTCAGAGCAGGCACCCCCTTACCCTGGGGTCGGTGGTGGAGGAAGCATCCTCCTCATTCCTTATGTTTCTAGAATGCACACACACTCTCCTAGACACGCAGTGGGACAGGGCGAGATGCCATTACTGCAGAGGATTTCAGGGTGCTGGTGGAGGGGGAAGAAGGAGTGTGATGTCCCGAGATGCCAGCTAGAAAGAGGGTGTCAGACAAGCGTCTCAGTGGCCCCCTATTCCAAACATTCTGCTAGGAAGGAGGTTTCTAGGAGGTGCACTGTGTGATTCTGACTTGTGGGACGGCTGTGAGATGGGGAAATGGAGCAACTGCTGAGTGCAGTGATCTCATGGGACAGGGAGTCCCTAGAACAGACGGGACCAGGAGGCCAGCGCCAGAGGCCACGTCGCAGAGCCACGGCTGACCGGTCTCTAGGAAACCTGGGGGTTAGAGGAGACCTCAGCCTGGCTGGCCCGTTCCTCCCCGAGCAGCAGCTCTCGGTCACAGCCCTGCATTACAGCCCAAGGCCTGTGACCCCAAGTCCCCAGGGGGAGTCCCGCCGACAGGGCAGCGCGCCCACTGCCGGCGGATCCCCATGGATCCCGCTTCACCGATCCAAATCGCCCTCCCTGCAGTCTCCTTGGGAAAACCTAACTCCTCTACATGGTAGTCCTTTAAATATCTGAAAGGGCTTCTGAATTTTTAAGCCATTTATCAGTGTTTTGTCATAGAAAGCGTCAAATAAGCAAAAGCAGTGAATAAATAGGGTGGATGCAGATAATAATAATAATAAATGCAATATAAATTTCAAAATACTGCAAGAAGAAATTTTCCAAGTTTAACGATTTGGAAATGACAAATATTTGAAGAGATAGGTATATTTAATCTGATTTAAACATTAAACAATGTGTACCTGTAGTGAAACAGTGTAGAGAGCGGCAAAGCTTCACAGCTGCCACCCAGCCTCTCTGGCCTGTGGGCATCCGGTGCGTCAGCCTACGTTTCCCATGATCCTCCCTTGTCCCGCCAGGAAATGACGGCCTGTCCACGCCCCCATACGATGACAGCTTCCACTCCCGTTTCTATATAAACCTTGAACATTCCCACAATAAACGAAGACTTGATCGGATACTCGTCTTGTCTTCCTTTCTCTCTCCTCTTGCCCTGCCCCCATCCCCCATCCCGTCTCTCCTCCAGGCGAAACCCACGGACTGATCCGCGGGCCGGATCAAAACAGTATATCATTTACCCCTGAAATATACAGTTTGAATGTTTTCACATAGTAGTGAGAGATGAATTTAATTTTTAAAAACTTTCAGAAGAGCAGAGAGAATAGTGTAGTGAACTCAAGGGACTGACACCAAGCTTAACGACAATTCCTTAACGTCCAATATTTGGCACATCTAAAATCCCCTCCCCTACTTTTAAAAATGTTCAGATCAGGTTCTTGTTGAATTGCGAACCTCGTCAGAGTATCGTGTGTCAGAGTCCATCAGCTGTCGCTGCGGGTACCGTGCGTGTCGAGGGAACACGGCCCGGCACGCGTGACAGAGGCTCATGGCCAGGCAGGAACCACTGCAGCCAAGGTCTGGAGCGTTTGTACCCTTGGTCTGCAGTTTCTGGCGGGAGCTTTCCCAGGAGCTGCCCCTTGTGGCCCTATTCCCGCGGTCCTCTATATAAGTTTCTGATAGGTTCTGCTAGCCTGGGGCTTAGCATCCCCCCAACTTGGCACTGGACCCAGAGAAACAACTTAGCTCTCCAAAAGTAAACTCCAAGTTTTCCTTCTCATTCCAGAGATAAACCTCCTGCTCCCTTTTGTGCCTGCACCAAGCCCTCTCCAATCCCAAGACTCCACAACCCACCACGCCTGCACCCCCAGACCCCAGTAAATCATTCTGTCTCCTGCTTTACACAGAAGATGCTCCCTCAAATCACCTGTCAATGTCATTTTGCCCACCTCCCCAAACTCCTCCCCCAGCCAAAGTTGATAAAGGTAACTACACTCCTTCGTTCTTGAGAGCTTTTACACCCCACTCTGCCCCTAAAGCTCTCCCATGCCCTCTGCATTAAAGGCCTCCTCCTTATCTCTCTCGCTCTTATTTTTCCTGTGCCGCTTCAGATTGAGTGACTTTAAAATAGTCAAACAGTTTCCATTTGTAATCACATGGAAATGTTATCGGAATCCTGGTGATTTAATTCCAATCTACCACCTCCAGTGCAACCCACAGTGAGAATAAAGACACTGAGACGTGTTTACAGTTACGGGCAACTAAGGGGTCCTGAGTCCAGTCCAGACCAGGGTTCACAGAACAAAGGCCTCTATCCAGGGCCTAACCTGGATTTTATTGGTGAAGTAGGGAGTGGTTTGAGGATGAGTGACTGGGACAATGGCGGGAAACAAGTGAGCACTGTGAGCTGGGCCAAGTAGGAGGCCAGAAAGCACCTCTGCAATGTGCAGAGAGAAGGGTATGCAGAAAGACCAATCTGCATAACACAGTGGAGGAGGCTTTCAATCTTTGGGAGGCTGTTGCTTCAGTTTCTGATGTGTAACTTTTGTACCCTGGGAAGTCATAGCCTGTTATCTCGAGGCTGGAGCGCAGTTGACAGCCCTGGAGCGCTGGCTCTGCCATCCCACTGGGCTCAGCCATCTAGAGGGAGCCACCCAGGTGGGGAAACAGGATTGTCACTTGGCTTTGAAGATCACACGTCAGTACCTCGGGCAGCCCTATATACATAGCTTGGAGCCAACTGAAGGGAGAAAGAAATGGCATAGCCAGCTCTGTGCATATCAGCACATGGAGAAGGGCCAGGTTTAGCTAAGGCAGAGGTTACTGTTCTGTGTCAAGGAGAGCGACTCTGTGGTCCTCCACAGCAGCCCCCACCCGGCCTTAGGCAAGCACTGCTAGAATTTTCTTTCAATGGGACTAGTTACTCTGGCCTGTCATCTGTGTGACCCTGTGACAGGGCACACAAGGAGGAGGAAGATGGCAGGCCTCGTGGTCAGGGTGCCAAGCCAGCCCTGGAGGTGAGCAGCAGGCCCTGGGCCCTGCCACCCTAGACCTTCAGTGCAAGAGTGCTTCCTCCTGTGAACTGTTTACTTCCTGATGGGGAATGATGTGAGGTCCCCTGCAGGGCCCTGTGTGCTGTGCCTTTCCTGTTTCTCCCCGGCTGGCTGGAACACAGGTGCCCACCTGTGGGAACCCAGCTGTGGGCAGGCGCTGTGTTCTCCCTTCACTGATGTTCACCTTGCTGCCCCTCACGGAGTCTCGCCCTACACAGGTGCCGCCTCCGCCTCAGCCCCTCCTGCAGGAGGTGCCCCGCAGACCCTAGAGCAGCTTCGTGCTCACCACCCTCTCCCAGGGCCTCTCCCTGCCTGGTCCCATGGCTTGGGCTTGGGGGCCACCTAGCAAGAAGGTGTCCCGGGTCGTCCTTCTCCGGGGGCGCCGCGTGACTGGCTGCCGCTCTCTAGCCAAACAGCCTTGCCGCGCATTCTGCCCACTGACTGCCTGTCCCAGTCATTCATCGGCAGGGCCACGTTGCAGCCCAGTTACTGTACGCTTCCTCCTCCTGCTGTTGTGGCATCTTCACTAAGGAAAACATTCCTGTGGCATCTGGAGCAAAGTGTGACCGACAGTTCCCTTGTGTAATTTAACCTGTTTCTCTCTTTTTTAACTTCTGTGCTTTCCTCTGGGCTGAATTGCCTTCCTCCCTCCCTCCTTTTTCTGCCTCCTCCTCCCTCCCTCCCTTCCTGTCTCTCTTTCATGCTGGGAAGAGGACCTGGCATTCTGGGCAAGTGCCTGTCCGCAGAACTACCCCACAGCCCATGTCTGGCTCTTTACATTGCTCGGGACCTAGTAGTCAGGCGTGTGGTCAGATGTGGCTCTGCTCAGCTCAGTAGGAAATGTCGTGGACGGCCCCCAGATGTGTAGACATCTACACTGTGTCCCTTTTCTTTTGGGTGACATTGGTCACTGGCAGCATGATGAGGCCCGCTGATATCTCACAGGTTGTGCAGTGGCGATGGCTCAACTGAGAGTTAGCTTTCTTTGCACTGAAACTTGGTTTATACAGTGCAGCAGGGTAAACAAGGGATTCCTCATCTAAACAGCTTTGTCCTGCCATGCTGCGGCAATGCCTGAAGGGACTGTTAAACAGCTTTTTTCTCTTATCTAAGAATCACGGCAGTTTCGTCAGTTTAGAACCAGTGCGTCAGTCCAGTCAAGAGTGACAGTTGGAAAAAAAAAAAGAGTGACAGTTGGGGCTGGGCATGCGGCTCGGGGCAGAGCTCCTGCCTGTGTGTGCAAGGCCCTGGGCCCCGCCTCCTGCACTGAAGAAAAGAAAAAGGCCGTTTTCCTGCCTAGTGTGCGGTTTCTCCCAGTTTTGGTTTCTGGGAGTCTCTGCAGCTTGGCATCCACTGAATGGT
This sequence comes from Dasyprocta punctata, assembly GCA_004363535.1. NCBI lineage: Eukaryota > Metazoa > Chordata > Mammalia > Rodentia > Dasyproctidae > Dasyprocta > Dasyprocta punctata. Next base: position 7,837 of record RJWM01030174.1, read on the forward strand.
CAGGGGGTGGCTTGAGGATGAGTAACAGTGAGGATGGCAGGAACTACTTGAGTAACCTGAGCTGGCTGGCCAGGTAGTGAGAAAGGTATCTCTGCAAAATGCAGAGGTACAGATATGCAGAGGGATCAATTTACATAATCCAATCAAGATAGCAACTGAATTGTTTTAGGAGGCTGCTGCTTCAGTTTCTGATAGGCAAACTTCATGCCCTGGGAACTCACAGCCTCCTTCTCCAGGCTCATACCCAGTCAACATTCCTGGAGCTCACTGGCTCTGTCATCCTGCTGTGCTTTATATATTTCACAAAGGTCACTATGGGAGTAAACAGGATACTGTCTGATGGTTTTAAAGAATACATACCAGTACCTGCTTCTGGTATGTAAACTTTTATGCCCTGGGGACTCACAGGCTCTTTCTCAAGGCTCATACCCAGTCAACATTCCTGGAGCTCATTGGTGCTGCCATCCCGCTGTGCCTATATATTTTACAGAGATCACTATGGGAGGAAACAGGACACTGTCAGATGGCTTTAGAGTTTATATACCAGTACCTCAGCTAGCCTTATTTGCAATGCTTAGAGCCAATTGAAGAGAGAAGGAAATACAGCTCTGTATATATCAACATAAGGAAATAGGTCTCGATATATCAAAGTTGCAGCAATTGTTCTGTGTTCAAGGGGACCCGATCAAGTTGTCTCCCACACCATGGGAGAAAGAGATCACAAATGCTCTGCACCAAGGAGCAACTTAATATAGTGGAGAGTTAATGTTTTTATATTTTTTAAAAGACAAAAACTATCATTTGGAAAAGAATAATTCCATGAACCTTTTCTGTATAAAATTATTAAAGAATAAGCTTCATACAAATGATTGAAGAAACACATTACAGACTACATCATAGCTAATAGTATGAATAAGAAAGGAATGTGGCAAAAATGAAAGCATAAAAGCATGTCACGTAGAAATGTAGATACACACATCAAACTTTAAATTCCCTAAAATACATGGACTGAGATCCTATTCTAGGCTTAGACTTGAAGAAAGACTGTGGCCTCAAAGGCAAAGCATCAGTAATTTTTTTACCCCTCTTTGATACCCTGATCTATGTGTAAAGTACAGACTGTCCTGCTGAAGAGAGTCTACATGGAGAAAGAGCCCCTGGAATAAGACCACAGGGAAAGGAGGCTGCATGCAGCCTTCGGTCATCACCCTGGCTCCAGGTATAGGAAGGCCATCTTAGACTTTGTATCCCAGATGAGGAGCAGGCTAAATGGAACCGCCTGACAAGGTGAGGGAAAGTTAGCTGAGCCCTGCACAAATTCCTCACAAAATCGTGAGGAGTAAAATAGTGGTTTTAAGCCACTAAATTTTGGGCTGGTTGATTACACAATCATAGAAAACTAAAACACTGATATTGATAATTTGTATCTTCTACTTTTCTTTCATGGTCAGTCTTGTTAGATATTACAAAGTTTATTTTGTGGTTAGAAGACAAACTGTAATTCAATATTTTACAGTTTTTTGAACTGTAATACCCAGAAAATAGCCTCAGTTGTAAATGTTGTCTGAGCACTGGCAAAGCATGTGGATTCCCCAGTGGTTGAGCACTGTCAATGGCGATGAGGTTACAGTGGTTGATAATTTTGCTCAGCAATTCCTTACTATTGCTGATCTTTATATGTTACCATCAATGACTGAAATAAGAAGGTTAACTCAGGGCCGGGGGTTTCGCTCAGTGGCATAGGCGCCTGCTTGGCAAGCGCGAGGTTGTGAGTTCCATCCCTGGTACCAAAAAAAACAAAAAGCAAAAAAAAACACACACAAAAAAAAGAATGTTATTGCAAACCACAGTACGTGCATTTGTCTTTTCTGTTAACCTTTCACATTTTAAAATTTGGCGAACATATAGACATCTGGGTTGTATGATACAGTTGTAACATCTTTTTAAAGAACTGACCATTTATTGTTAGGAATTGTCTTTTATCGCTCATAAAATCCTTATTTTGAAGTCAAATTCATCTGTTATTTAGGCACTGCACCCTTCTTAGGTTACTGTTCATGTGACATTTTTATCAATTTTTCTATCTTCAACCTATCCACTTTTTAAAAATTTTATATGATTTCCTTATAGGTATCAAACAATGGGGCTAGTTATTTTAATCCAATCTATTTAATTAGTATGCTTAGTCTATTTTTATTAACAGTAATACTGATACTGTTGAATTCACTTTTGTCATTTTTCTACTCATTTTCAATTTGTTCCGTTCATTTTGTGTTCCTATGTCCATCGCTTCCTACTGTCTTTTGAATAAATGTTTTAGTGTTACGTTTTAATTGCTTCACGAAGCTTTCAGGTATAACTCTTTGTATCATTTTAGCAGTGTTTAGAAGTTATGATATGCAGGGAAAAGGAACTTCACAGGCATGACTGGAAGGAGAAACACAGCACTCTTGCACTAGGCACAGAGGCCCTCCAATCAGCAGGGTAAGAACAGTTAGTTTTATGTGTGCAAGGCTGGCACCTTTACCACCAGAAAGGTGTATTTCTTTTTGGTCTCAGCTGAGGTTTTGTCTCATGCCTTAGCCCTGGAATCCTACAGGCTCCTGCTGGAGCTGTACTCCTGTGGTGGCAATTCTGACCCGCTTTGCTATGCTGAGACTCCTCGGCACCTCAGCCGGACTTGTTCACATTCTTTGGGTCAATTAAGGAACTATCTGCTTCAATATAGCCAGCTCTGTACATCTCACTGAATAGGGTTGAAGTAAAGGTCAGGGAAAGATCGAGGCAAGGGCTCTGTTTCTCAGGAGAGCTTGGCAGCCTCCCACAGGGGTAAATCTGTCACCTCCTGTCTGGCAGGAGCCAGGGTCCTCAATAACCCTTTTGTACCACTGTGTGGACAGTGAGTGCCCCCTTGCTGAAGGCAGGACACGTTTTTCCTGGGACTTCGGGGTGGGCCTCCTTGGTTCTCCTGGGGGCACCGAGGCACGCTTGCAATGGCACTGTTACTACCCTGTCTCCTACACGTTTCTGATGCATGGTCTCACCTGCTTTTACAGCTTAGATGTAGACTGTCCCCAGAGGTCACAGAGAAGTGGGGTCAGGTTGGCAGTGGTGAGTCCCCAAGTGATCTGAAGAACCATTTCCCACACCAGTTCTCCACTTCTCTCTGATCCTCGGCCCAATGCCGAGAGAAGCGTTCCTCTCCTGACCCCACTGCAGTGCTGTTTCTCCTTGGAGCCGGATGAGCATGGGCTGGAACCATAAGCCAAACCACACCTCTCCTTGAAGTTACCAGTGTTGGGTAGCGTGGCAGTGGACAAAAAGCAACTAAGACATCTTCCCTGGGGCTAGGAACCCTCCACATCCTATATTTCTATGTCCCCTCCAGCCCAAATAGATACATTTAACTATGACCCAGACTTTATCCAGTGAAAATCCCCCTCGAGGTGTTAACAAACAACACACTTGGGATGAGAGTTTAGGTTAAGTGTCACACACCTGTAATCCCAGCACACTGGAGGCTGAGGCAGGAGGACCATTGCAAGTTCGAGGCCAGCTTGGCCTACATAGTGAGTTCAAGGCCAGCCTGAACAACATAGCAATACCCTGTCTCAAACAAACAAACAAACAGAATGTAGGTTAAACATCAGTGCCACATATTCAGATGTCATGAGAACAGATGAATAATGATCCATCCACTAGATTTACATCTGCTGCTAGGAAGAACCAGCACCGGCATCTCATGCTCAGCAGAGAAATGTTTTCTCATTATCCACCAGATCATTTACTATCTCCTTAAGGCAACATCTTTTTCAAAAGGATGCATACAGATCAAAACCTTCCAAACTACAAACTTCAGCCCAAAGATAAAAGGACAACTAATGCTCACTAAATGTAAATATCAGTATGATAATACTCAAATAGGTCATTTTGCTGTTTTGTTTTTTCCACTAATCAATCATTAATTTTATTCTAAATGGAAGCATGGAAAATTAAAATTAGTATTCATCTGCTTTAATATTCTGGTAGTGTAGGAAAGATAAAGCACAGTGAGATTTTACTCCTTCCCTAGGCTCATCAAAGACAGCACTCACCGGGGCTGCTCTGGGTGCTGGGGATGCCTCCCAGGGGAGCACATTCCACACCCACTCTCATGGTGTGTTTCCTCTGGATGCGATTCATGTCTGGGGTCTTGGTTCAGCCTAATAGTGTAACGTATTTATAGTGTGTGGGGAGCCACGGGCTCATCCAACAACCACTTGTCAAGTACCTCACATACTGCAGATACCCCACGTTGTGGGGCAGCAGTGTGAATAGGAGACACATGCCCCACTGTGGGGGAGTTTGCTTTTGAGCTGGGGTGCGGCATAGCCAAATAGGTAAACCAAGTTAAGGCAGGTGGCAAGTGCTCTGAAAACAGTAAAACAGGGACAGGAGGGGACTCGGTGGTCTGAGAACTGACAGCCAGGGTTGGGTGCAGAAAGCAAGTCAGGAAAATGAGCATAGAAATGGAACCACTTTACCTCGCCCTACTCTTTAGACATGAATTATCTGCGAAACAGGATTATCACGAAAACACCCTTCTGTGTGTACACAGCAAAAGGCGCTAACAAACTGTGCAGGCTTGCCTGGAAACCGGCAGATTCGTCCTGACCCATCTCTACCAGGCTCCTGAGGGCCCTGGACAGGGCCGCACCCACAACCACCTGGAGGCTGGGAAACAGGAAGGCTGACAGCTCGCAGCCTCACCCGGTCCAGCCCAGCCCCTTCCCTGGCCACCCAGGGCTCACTGCCTGTTCCAGGGATCGCCCAGGACAATGGGGCAGGGCCTCCCAGCTGCAGGGCTGAGTCAGGGTGGACGCCCTCCAAAGCTGCATGTGCCTGTGGGTGGGGCTTGGGGAGCTGACTGGACCGCTGGACCGGGGGCTGTGGCCTGGAAAGTGTTCTTCCCTCTTTCCTTCATCTCGCTGCTTCCCCCTGGCCCACCACACACCGTTTCTCCTCTGCGATGCCCCTCTGCCACGCTGCCCTGCTTTGGAGTCGGCCAACTATAGACTGCGAGCCACAGTGGGCCCCACCTTACAGTCAGGTGTCCAGTACTGTGTCTCAGCGATGAGAACATGACCACGACACTGCCCGATGCCCCCGCCACTCAGGAAAATCAGGTGGGCTCGCATGGCCACCTCCCCTTCTGCTTTTGCACCTTCTCCCTTCCTGTGAAAGCAGTCATCTCTATACCCGTCAGAAGGCAGCTCGGCTCCTTCCGTTGTAGTTACTAAATAAAATCTGTTTCCACCGCTCTGACGAATGTGCAGTTGTGTTTATCTTTGACCAAATCATGTGAAAAAAAGCAATGCATCTAAAATGGTTACTGATGTAATAAATAAAACTCCTAATTTATGACTGAAAGGTTTTTGATGTATCAGAATTATAAAGGATGCCAGGCGAAGAGGTGCATGCCTGTAACTCTAGTACTCAGGAGGCAGAGACAGGAGGACTGTCCTGAGTTCGAGGCCAGCCTGGGTTATGTAGTGAGTTCAAGAGCAGCTTGAATTACATAGTGAGACCCTGTCTCAAAAGAAATAGACAGGATGACCAAGAACTTAAAGCCAATAAAATACCTGTTCGCCACACGGTCTAGATGAAGTCGGCAGGGAGATGACTGGGTGACGCCTTAAGATGTTTCTATCTTTCAGTCTCTTAAGAACATAGTTCACGCAGATCCACTCACCAAGCTATGACAATTCCGTCTTCTTTTTAGACCAACTGTGATACTCCAGAAGCCCCTTGTAGGCCTGAACAAGGTTGATGAGTGTTCCTGGGAAGACAACTTCTCCCCGTACCTCCACGTCTCCGCCCTGACCGAGGTTTCTGCTCGCGTCCTCCAGCATCCCGTGGTGAATGAGGTACAGCATGTGCTGCAGCGAGATCTGCACCAATAACAAGGAAAGGCCCACTGTCACCAAAGTCACTAGACAACCGAGAGTTACAGCTCGGGAACTGCAGGGCCTCAGCTGGCCAGGTCCTTGTGACGCTGTCCCTGGCAGCATTTCAGTCCAGCAAAGAAGGACCCATGAAACAACACAATGTAAATGAGAACTGAATAAGATAATCTCGCCACCAGAACATAGTAAGAAAAGAAAAAAACATTTGACACTTAAAAGCAGACAAAGCTGAGGTTATTCACTGTGTGTGAGCCTCGCCTGCTCCGTGAGACAAGTGTGAGCCTTCAGAAGCGTGCTGGTGAGGATTAACTCAGGTAATTTTTGCATCGTACCTAATGCCCAGTTTGGCCAACACCATAATGAGAGGTGCTAGAGAACGGCCTGCAATGAGGTGGAAAGCGGATCCCAGAAACAGGAGAAGCAAAAAAATTAATCACGCAGCGAGAGCATGGCTTCCATCTCCTAAGCATCACCTCAGACCCCGGAGCAGGAAATGAGGTTCCGTCTGGCTTCTTCACCTCTGCAGAGAAGAGCCCACGAGCCAAAGGGGGCCCGAGCGGCAAGCTCATGCCAGTCCACTCCATCTCCCCGATCAAATGGCTGCCCACCTGGTTTCTTTCCAAAAGGAAAAGGAGGGGAAACGGGCACGCAGGAGATCACTCCTTCCCCTCCCAGGGAGCCAGTGGCCCCGAGCCCTCGGGCTGCCCCGACTGGCGGAGGTCAAGCTTGCCAGACACCTGGCATCTCGGGGCTCATCGGGAAGCCCTCGGGGAACTGGTCCCGAGCCAGGACGCTGCCCTGTTCCGGGTGGTTCCTGAGGGCACTGGACGCACACTCGTGTGCAGGGCGTATGAATGTGCACGGCCTCGCAATGCCACCACTGGGGGACATGGGGAACGGGCAGAGGGGCTCAGACGGTGCACCCATGAGCCAAAGAGGAAACGAGCGCTGCCAGACAAATGCAGGAACCCCGCGGAACCACGCTGCACGATACGGGGACAAAAGGGAGGCAAGTGTGTCCGGACGCCTCAGCCCCTTCCCAAAGACCCACCTTACCCTCCTCCTCACAGACACTAGACAGGCTGGGCCTGTCACACAAGCAGAGTCACAGAGCCTCCACGCTCACCTTCAGATAATTCAGGATGCCAATGCTCTTCATCTGGTCCGCAAAGGTGCTGAAAGGCTCCATGCTGCTCTTGGGGTGATAGAACAGAATTTCACTTCCAAGTTTCCATATACTCTGTCAAAGCAGAAATTACTACCAAAATGTAAGGACTTTAACATTTTTTTCAGATTAAAACACTGAAAAACAACCTATAATTCTTTTTTTAGAGACTACTACTGTCAATATTTTACAACAGTTTATCCAGTCAAACTAGTATCACATACTATGTAATAAAATCTCCTCAACCACTTGAATTCATTTAAAACTACTAGGTAAAGCAGGGAGTGGTGGAGCACCCCTGCAATCCCAGCACTCGAGAGGCTGAGGCAGGAGACCGCCATGAGTTCAACACCAGCTTGGGCTACAAAGTGAGGTCAAATATATGTGTTAAATATAAATCATTTGGGCGTGGTGATGCACATCCATCATCCCAGCATTTGGACGACCAGACAGGAGGATGCCTGAGAGTTTGAGGCCAGCTTGGGCTACACGGTGAAAATAGTAATAAATATAAATAGAATAATAACATAAATATAGTAATAATTCTACATTTAATACTATAACGTAGAATAATAATAAACAAAACTTTTAGTCAATGCAGGACGAAGACTAGGTCAGAACACTTGAGTTCCAGGAACACTGGCTTCGTTCCATCTTTACCTCCATGAATGAGGACAACAGGCCCCATATTTCCTGTGACCCTACCTGCAGACCACATCTACTCTGTTCAGAAGCTAGTTTAAGGATTTCCACAAAACCAGGTGTTATGGTTGATACACTGCATCAACTAGAGTTTAGAAGTCTAACTGAGAGACTCAGCAGGGAGCCAGGGTTATTACTTTGTAAATATCCCCATCCTGTGCAAGAGGAGGGCACAGAGATTTTGTGAGTGCTACACCTGGGGTGGGAGGGACTGTGTACAATATAAGGGAGGAGAAGAAGCTTATTCTCCCCTTCCTTGCTCTGGCTGCTGCCTTGAAGTGTTACCCCTGTGCCAAGCCACCCTGCCTTGGAGCCAGCTGATTATGCACTGGAACGTCCACAGTGAGCTAAATATACCTTTCCTTCCTTCATTTTGGGTATCAGGTATTTTGTCCCAGCAATGACAGAAAAGTAACCAAGACAACAAGCGTGGTGTTACACACGGGTAATCCCTGCATTCAGGGAGGCTGAGGCAGTATGACTGCAAGATCCAGCCTGGCATGAGCAACTTAAGTGATTTAGCAATAGCCTGTCTCAAAATAAAAAATAGCACAGTGCTGGGGGAGGAGCTCAGTGTGAGTTCAATACCCTGTACCATCGAGAGAGAGAGAGAGAGAGAGAGAGAGAGAGAGAGAGAGAAAGAGAGAGACAGAATTTTCATCAAACTGGAATTTTTTTTTTTTTTTTTTTTGAGGCACCAGGGATCAAACTCACAACCTTGCACCTGCCAGACAGGCGCTTAAGCCACTGAGCCAAACTCCCAGCTGTAAAACATTTTTAATGCTCAAACTTTAACAAAACTTATTTTGAATAACTGTGTGCAACTACTAATTAGAATTTTAAATCTCAAAAACATTAAAGAAGTATAAAAGCAGATTCATATTAAAAGCTTTTTCAAATGGATAATGGAAGGTATTACATCTCTATGTTATTTAGAGTCCATCAAATCTATTTTAAAATAATATAATTTCATTCAAAATGCTATTATGAGGCAGGGATTTAGCTCAGCAGCACAAACACCTGCCTGGCAAGCACAAGGTCATTAGTTCGATTCCCAGTACCAATATATAAATAAATACAAACAAAATGCTATTATGCACTAGAAATTATCTCTTAAAACTATTAAAAAAGGCCAGGGGGCTGGCGCACGCCTTTAATGCCAGCACTCGGGAGGCTGAGGTAGGAGGAGTGTTGTGAGTTCAAGGCCAGCTTGGGCTACAACGCAAGCTCAAGGCCAGCCTGCACTAAATAGTGTGACCCTGCCTCCAAAAAAACTAGGGCTGGGAGTTTGGCTCAGTGGCTTAAGAGCCTGTCTGGCAGGCACGAGGTTGTGAGTTCCATCCCCGGTGCCACAAAAAAAAAAAAAAAAAAACACTATTAAAAAATTTTAAAGACACCTTAAAATTGTGCAAGGCAGCACACAATTTGAAAAAGGACAAAGTAGGGCTTACGTAAGTAAAAAAGGCCAGATGACCGCTACAGACTAGGTGCTTCTCAGTCTGTTTTAATGTACAAATAAAACATCTGCTACTCAGTGTCATCCTGAAATTAGTGGCATTAAAACCAGCTGGAAGAGCTGGGGACATAGCTCAGTAGCACACCACCTGCCTGGAAAGCACGAGGTCATGAGTTCAATGCCCCGTACCACAGAAAAAAAAAAAAAAAGAACCAACTGAAAATGCAGAATACAGCCCATCCCGCCCTCCGAATCAGAAGCTTCATTTTAACAAGCTCTACACTCAACCCGCTCAGACTTACAATGATCTCAGGCAACATACCCTGAAAACTGACAAAACACTTCTTCCTTAAAATATCTTTCATTCACACGAAAGAAGACTATTCTTGGACCAAGATAGAACGGTAGGAGGTACCTCTCTACCCCAAAGGCTACAAGTATAACCTTGAGATCACACAGACCAGGATTTGACTCCTGATACAGCTACTTAAAGGAGTGGATTTGGCCAGACATGTGGTGGCACATGCCGGTAATCCCAGCACTCCGAGGCTGAGGCAGGAGGACCACTGTGAGTTTGAGGCCAGCCTAAGCTACAAAGTGAGTTCAAGCCCTACCTGAACTACACAGCGAGAACCTGTCTCAAAAAATCAAATGTAAAAAAACAAGAAAACAAAACTCTCCTCCCCAGAAAAAGAGTAGATTTGACTTCTGATACCATGACTTCTTTAAATTTCAGTTTCCTCATATTTAAAATGCCTAGCATGTAGATTTATTGAGGATTAATTTACTGAGGTCATCAAATGAGATAGTACTTTAAAATTTTTACAACAGTATGGTGGTACACACCTGTAATCCCAGCACATGGGAGCCTGAGGCAGGTGGACTGCTGCCAGTTCAAGACCAGCCTGGGCTACAAAGTGAGTTCAAGGCCAGCCTAAACTGCACAGCGAGACTGTCTCAAAATTAATTAATTAATTAATTAAATAAAAGAGTTGTGGATATAGCTCGGTGTGAAAGCCCTGGCTTTAATTCTCAGTACTACACACACAGACACAGAGCGAAACTTTTGATAGTGGGAGTTAAATTCCAGGAACCAAGGAACCTCTGCAAGGGAAAAGAAGGCAGAGCTAAGAAAGACATTTCAGGGCAGTGAGAAAGCGCTGGGTCACTTGTGTTCCCAGACCTGCACTACCCAACACAAATACAAATGACTGCTTCTTTTGTACATTCCCATAGGGAATTCAGCCCACAGAAAAACTTGCCAGTGTTTATGTTTGATAAAAATGGGAGGAAATACTCCTCTTGAAATCTATTACATCATCATTCCATTAGGAATGGTTTAAACAGAAATTCGACGACTCAACAGAAATTTCCTGAATACTTCTTAGGTATGTGCTTCTCAACGAAAGGGCCATACATTCATCTATGAGCCAATCTATTCAGCCAGGCCAGGGATGATAAGTGTTTAGCAAGCACTGCTTTAAAAAAGTGCAACTGGCTTTTATTTATTAATAATATAGATTGTATATTATTAATGGAAAGACAAAGGATTTTAAAAGAAAAAACAATCTATTTCTTTTTTGGTTATAGTTCAAAAGAAAAAAAAAACTCACATAGTATTCCTATCTTGAAAGTTGAACAAGCTTGGTTATCCCCTTCGTATCTGTACTGAATCTCACCACCTTCTTGCATTGACGTTAGCATGGTTCTATATCGCTTACTTACCTACAGGATCCAGATGCTTCCAAAGCCACGGAAAGTGTATTCCTGTACCAGAGACCACAGATGTTTCCACTTGCTCATCCTCTGACCCAGGCCTTGTCAATTCTTCACTGAAATCACTCATATCAATTCCAAACCGAAAATACAGTATCAGTTACCTTTGGTGTATCTTAACCCACAGGCTTCTGCATTACGAGGAAAAACTGCCATCAATTCAACCAAGAAGTACCATTTGGCCAGCAAAATTCATTGTATCTGGCAACTCTTTCAAAGTACAAAATGAAATTTCGGCAACGTCCAAAATGATCCACAAAACGAACTATTACTGTATGTCCAGTACACATAAAGATCTAAGAAATACTGCCCTTTGATTGAAAAAACAGCTCAAATCTAGAGAACTGCGAAACACATAACAAAACAAGGAAATTAGTAGTAACTATTTATTGGATCCTTACTACACACCTAGCCTATAAATTACTTCACTTAATCCCTACAGCAATCCAAGACAGTCACTATGATCGTTTTCCGTGTGAAGACTGAAAAGAAACTGAGGGACTTAAGTCTGACTGATGACGCTAAAGAGACAGTCAGACGCCAAGCTCGGTATGGAATTAATCTGCAAAGTGATCTGAGACAGCTCGCTCGTTCCCCACGTCAGAGTGAACAGGCGAGCTTCTCCCGCTATCTTCTGGAGTGTCTCCAGCTTCTGGCCCTCTCTGCACCCCGACAGCGTTATCCCAGCCCGGGACAACAAACTGTACCTCGACTTCTGCATAGGTTTTGTCACTGGTACCCTCAGATTTTGCTTCTCGACACAGCAGAGGAAACCTTTTAAAATCCAACCGTGTGGCTAAGTGAACAAGTCTACATGACGTGGATTTGAATCCACCCCACACTGTATTCTGAGGAGCCTTAACTCAAACGCCCCCTTCCGGCATGCCCAAAGACACATGCTGGCATGCACGCAGTTGCCACAGTAACCGAAGCCTTGCCATCTCACCTCGCGTCCTCAGAATCCAAGGCTCCAGAGCATAAGCAGGGCATCCAGAAGGAAATACGGGTGTGTCCCAGCACACCCTTCCTGCGCGCCAGGATCTCTGCACAACATGTGTCACACACACCCAGCCAAAGCGAGGTCCAGGGAACACCTACACGTTTGCTCTTTGAGAACCGCTCGCTGGTATGCACCGGAAGAGGAAGTTGCGAGCGCTTCCTAGGAGTACGCGCAAATCCCGCCTTAGGGGGGCCCCCCCTCTGGCAGCGTGCGCACGCACCTGCTCCTTTGCGTTGGCAATGTAGCAAGGGCTCCGGATCATGAAAGTGGTTTTGGGAGTAAGCCCAGAGGCTTTCTCATACATTTGGCTCCAGATTTACATTTTATCTATCCTCAACCAGAAAATGGAAGTCTTCTGCTACATATGGGGATCGTGGTGTGCCAAGGCACTTGGGGCGAGGAAAGCAGAGCCAAACACCCACTGCCACTTCACCCAAGAAGCTCACAGGAAGGCAGACCAACTGTGCAATGGAGGATAGGTGGTGACTCTGATCAGAGAAATCCGTGCACAGCCTCTTAATTTGTTCCTTGAAAACTTACTACAATTTTAGCTTTCAATTAAGTGACTCGACTGCCTTCTCCACAGTTTGGTCAAGAATCAGTCTTCCAAAGCCAGGCGTGGAGTCACATGCCTTTAATCCCAGCACTCGGGAGCTGAGGCAGGAGGAGCGTTGTGAGTTCGAGGCTGACTAGGGATACAATGTGAGCAAGGCCAGCCTGAACTACATAGTGCAACCCTGCCTCCAAAAAGTAGGGCCGGGAGTTTAGCTCAGTGGCTTAAGCACCTGTCTGGCAGGTGCAAGGTTGTGAGTTTGATCACCGGTGCCACAGGAAAAAAAAAAAAAAAAAAAAAAAAAACCTCTTTTTCCTTCTCAACAGGCATGACCCAGGGCCATGTGAGGTCACCTTTCATGAACAACGCTGATGACTCTATGTGAAATGAGGGGCAGAAAATAGGATGGTTAAATCCTGCAGAATGATGACTGAGGGACTCCAGGAACAGCATCCTGGAAGAGGCACAGGGAACAAAAGATGTTAATGTATGAGTTATGTTTCTAATCTAAAAGCTCAGTGTTCAGATTTATCTACTGTGTTGGCACTTTGTGAGAAATAAGTGGGGCTTGAGTTGCAGTTTGGGTACTGTCTCTGAAAAGTTCGTCGTCACTGGCATAGGCTTTCCCAAGACCGGCTGAATTTCCACACTGACAGTGAATCATTTCAGTAGAATCATTATCAGAGAGGAAATTTAAGTCTAGTAAGAGTTTGTGCATGTGTTTCTTAAGAAGATACGTTCGGATACTTGATTCTGTTTTTTTCATACACTATGTAGTAGGCACGGTCTTGCAAGAAAAGCACTTCTGCTGCTCTTATGCTATTAGTTCTTGGCCTCACTCAAACCCCACTGTAACTGTACAGGCAGAGCTCACCTGTGTGGTGATCAGCGGTTGAGGACACACAATATGATCATTCGCTTCCAGGCCAGAGGCTTGTTCTGGCTACATTTTTCTGTTAGCATGAGGTTACATTCGTTGCAACCCATCAGAACTGTTTTGTTTTTGTTTGTTTTTTTAATCAACAAACAAGTTTTTATTAACTATGACTTTGAAGGATGTCAGCCGGAAGGGAGATACAGTGAATGATCTTTGAGTAAAGATCTTTAAGTAACAGTCTTTTCAACCAGAATGGGGTAGGAAGGGGTCAAGCTTATAAACACCACTGCTCTGTATTCAGCTGGTACACTAAAAATACGGGAATGGAAATACGTGTTCGTAAAGCATTTCCACAGGAAATGGTCATTTTTATGACGTTTGGAATCATTTTGCAATTACATGTACTACAGTAACCAAACAGGTATCATTATTGTACATTTCAAAGTTGGAAGGCCACTCGAGCTTAAGAGACAATTTTTAGAGAGGAAGATAAGACTTCTGAATTGTTTGGCTCAATAATGCATGTTGCCCAAGGCAGCTGAGTACTAAAAACCTTTTAAAATGAACTTTGAATTTCAAAGCCAATGAAAACCTTTCGTGCAGTCCACTTCCCTCTGAGCCGAGGGCCCTTACGGGCTGTCTCAGAGCCTGTGAAGAGTCCTGGCTGCTTTGTGACAAGGCTGGGGTGGGCCCATCTCTGAGTCCTGAAAGCAGGGGGTCTCCTGCGGCAGGTGGTGGTGAGTAGTCCTGTGGTCACAGGTGGCATGGGGGGCAGCCCTGGGTAGGGGGGTCAAACCGCCCGGCCCCACGGTCCAGGAGATAGGGACCCCGAAGGCAGAGCTGGCTCACCTGCGAGCGCTGCGAGGACTTGGGCCCCGGTGCGGGGTGGAGGCTGCTAACACTGAGGCAGAGGCTGACAGGAGATGAAAAGGAGGAGGCAAGATCTGCAGGGACAGGGACGCCAACGGGGGTAACCCCGAGGGTCGCACAAAACTCCCAGCTCCAGTCACGGCACCATCTGTTTGGTTCTCCCGCTTGAGAGAAAAAGAGAAAAACACAGAAAGAAAGGCAGGAAGAAAGAAGGGAGGAAGGAAGGAAGGAAGGAAGGAAGGAAGGAAGGAAGGAAGGAAGAAAGGAGGAAAAGAAAAAGCAAGCAAGCAACAGGACTTTATTACGGGCACGGGAGGGCTTCGGAGGAGAGGAGAGAACCTTCTGGAAGCTTGGTGGGGGGACCACAGGCTTCATGTGGAATTTGACAAGGGGCGGGTTCAAGGGGGGAGCAGAATGATGTGTTGACAGCTGATTGCAGGAGCCTCAGCAAGCACCTGAAAAGCGGGAGGTTTGACGTGTGGGTTCGCTAGAGAACCACGGGGGGCGCCGTCCAACGCCAGGCTGGCCCACAGATGGGGCTTTGAAGGGCAAATGACTCTGAGGAAAGCCACAGATGACCCCAGCCTGCTTCCTAGTCTCACGCTCCCTCTGTAATCAGAATGGGCTTTTCCTGTCCTGAAGAGGTTGACAGGTAACATCCAAAGGTCGCGTCAGCGTTTCTGTCTTGCAGTGCGGTGTCGCTGGTGTCCCGCTGCCTCGTCTTGAGGTGGATAGACGGGGGCTGTGTGGCCGGCGTTCTTCCCCTGCAGAAGGCCTGCGCCGCCCTCGGGCGGAGGCTCCCACCCCAAAGGCCTCGCCTTCGCGGCACTGGCATGGGCAGTGGGGCAGGAGCCAGAGGCAGAGCGGCCCGTGCCACCCTGGGACACCGGGCGCTGGGCAGCAGCGCACGGGTTCGGGCTTCCCACGGTCATCGCGAAACGACACAAGGGACACAAGGGACAGAAGGCAGTGAACCGAAGCTCAACGAGCCTTTTATAATCCCAGCCTCATCTCCATCCTAAGCCTCGTTACATGTGCAGTTTAAATGACTGTGCTCCACAATGGTTTTGGATTAGAAATAGTTGTTTGTTTTTGAGACAGGGTCTCACTATGTAGTTTAGGCTGGTCTGGACTCAGTGTGGTAGCCCAGGCTGGCCTTGAACTCATGGTGATCTTCCTGCCTCGGCCTCCTGGGCGCTGGGATTACAGGTGTGTGCCACCACAGCCAGTTTAGATTTCTTTTTAAGCTCTCAGAAAAAACAGCAGTAAGAGAAGCATTGGCAACATTGGTTCCCCACACCCAGCATCCCCGCCAAGTGCCACTGGGGAGCCAGACAGAAAGCAGCACCCTGTGCAAGTGGAGGGCTCCCTGTGAGTTGCAGAGAAATACCAATTTCTTTTGTTTACTGAAAGCAGCTCCTGACTGCCAGTGGAGATCAGATGGAAGGATTCTTACCCTTCCCTTTGCACATGAAAATAAACTTGAGAG
>RJWM01030175.1:0-23671 GCA_004363535.1 Dasyprocta punctata
GACTGAAATGGCGGCGAGGTCTGCAGCGGACGGCCTTCCCCACAGACCCACGGTGATCCTGGTCATGGTTTCCAACCAAATGTGCACAACTGTGTGTTTGAAATGTCTCGTGTATCCTGCACACACGGTTTGTGCAGGTAAATCTGTATAAAACTGGCAGAAACCGAGGCACTGAGCATGTCTGTGGAGGAGAAATTCCGGGGTCTCCCTTCTAAATCCCTCCAGCTGAGGTCTGAGGAGCGGGGAGACGGCCGGCTGGGGAAAGGTGCTTTCTTTCCGTCCGTCGTCTTCCACTCCTTCACGGACCTGCTCACTTGAGTGACCGGCTTTGGGATTGCAAGGTGCTCCATCCTCTACCAGAGTCTGCAGGATACTGGTTCCAGAAAGCGCTGTGCACCCCAAAATCTGCAGATGTGAGCTCAGGTCCCTCACGCAAAATGGCCTTAGATGCATATGCAACGCATCTGTATTCTCTTGTAGACTTTTTTTGCAGTACAGGAAGTTGAAACTAAGACTTTGTCACTGGACTACATCCCCAGCACTTTTTAATTTTTATTTTTGAGATGCAAAAATACATGTATGTGTTTATTTGCAGATACAAACAGCCACATATACATGATACACATCAAAAGATCAAGGCTGGTCACTTTCTTGTTATTATAATTCATGATCTATCAGGTTTCCAATTTCTAAGTACATTTTATTTCTTGTCATTAGAAAATAGTGTTAACATAAAAATTGAAAGAGTAGATCTGCTGGTTTATGAAAGCAGTTTTTAATTAGGCACTGCTATGTGTAACTATGGATATTCTAGTATCTCTAGACGCCCACTCAGTATCTAGCTAAAGCTGCTATGTATGCATTTATTGTTTCATTCAAATCCAATGATCTATAAGTCAAACACATATGACATAAAATTTCCTCCAATACTGTCATTTAAGGAATGGAGCCAATCACTACACAAAAATATGACATTTCTGCCCTCCAGTGGCCATCCTAGGAATATGTGTGCATTTAGTAGCAGTTCTCAAAAGTGCCTTCCAAACTACAGCTCTACTGCTTTGAAAGAAAAGGAAAAAAACCTAACAAACAGAGATTAATGTAGAATGATCAAGACTCCCGACTACGAAGCAACACTGAGGACCTGCACTGAAGTCAGCCTGGCCCCAGCGTCTGTCCCTCTCTGCGCTGCACTCTCTCCTCGATTCAAAGCCGTGCGTTTCTACTGCATGGTGAAACTCAGGGTCACCAGATCTGCCTTCCTCAGAGGGAGTCTCACGGCGGACAGCACGAAGGAGAAGAGGGGAGGGCACTCCGTGCTCCACTCCTTGTTCCGTTACTTTACTCGGTGTCGTGTGTTCCGTTACAAGGGAGAAACCGGCAACCGCGACAGTTAGCCGTCAGGTCAACTTGAGTCAGAAATGCCCACCTGACCGATCGGCACAGTTACGGGCAGAATGGGCTTACTGGAGACAGAAGACCAACCCTGGGTGTGACAGCACCGAATGATGGACTTGTAGCCCGAATGTAGTTTAAAAAGGGGACACGACAAAGGAAGGCCTGCTTCTGTTCTTCGGAGGGGCCAGTCTTTGCCTTTGCCTTAGAAGTCTGTCTCCTGGCTTCCAGCAGACTCTTCCTCTGGCCTTACATCGCAGACCCTTCAGCCTCCTGTGACAGACTCAGCCGGACTCTACGGTGAGTTCCAGGCCTGTGACCTTTGCCTGGATCCTTTGGGTCTCCAGCTTGAAGACAGCCCTTTGCGCTGTACCACACCCAGCTCTGCAGATGGCCACTGTACGCCTGCCTTGTAAATCCTCATGCATTTACATCTTACGTTACATCTGTTTCTCCAGCGAACACTGACGGATACAGTGACACTCTCAGGTGCACTTCCTGTTCTCTGTGTCACACCGGCACGGACAAAGGGGTGGAAGATGACAGCGCCACCAGGTTTCCTGAGGCAGGAGAAATGGGTGGCTCCAGCAGAGACTGCCTTCTAGTAAGTCCTGCCCTTCTGTCAACTTCGCTGGCCTCTGGGTGTGGTCTTGGGGCCTGTATCTGGTTCCTGCCTGCTTCTGCTCTGGAACTGTTTTCCTGCTCTGCTTCTCTGCTGCCATGGAGTAAACAGCTTTGCTCTACCATGCTGCTCCACTGTGATGCCCCTGCCTTGGACCCAGCAGGTTGTGGACTGAACCCTCTGAAATCATGAGCCAAACTAACCCTCCTTTAAATTGTGAGTGCCGGTATTGTGTCCCAGTGATAGAAAAGCTAACTTACCTCCACACTAAGAAGGGACCTGCTCCCCTGCCGGGGGCCCAACGCTGGGAAATACCCCTACGGCAGTGCTCACCATGTCACCACTGGAGTGTGGAAGCTGCTGTCTCCCAGCTCACTTGCTCAGAAAGGCCAAGATCTCACAAGATTTGGCATGCGCCCAGAGAGACGCACTGCGGGAGCTTTTAGGCTGGGGAGTCTGGACCCATCGCTATGCCAGGATTACCAGTAGGTATACTCAGAACAAAAGCAGCGATGAATGCTGGCCAAAGAGACAGTCATGCGTTCACCCAGGACCTGTTGCTACTCTGCTCCATGCTGCGTGCTCTGCGACAGCGGAGCGATGGATGACTGAAGCCCATCTGTGGGTTCAGCATCTCCTCCTTTGCCTGAAAGGAAACCTGGCTGAAGGAAGGTTGCTGTGTTGAGGCTCCTGGAGAAGTGACCCATCCGCCCTGCCTGACATTTGAAGCATAAACCCAGGAATGTCTGTAAAACGATCACTCTGCTTGATCAGAGACTCTGCTAGAAGAGAATGTTCAGTCAGATATCCCTGCCTCCTCATGCTTGATTTACAGTGTTTTGACTTTGCCATGATGTGGAAGTGATAGATATTCTGTAGAAACCACACTTGAAATTTTGGACTTAACCCTTTCCCAGGGCAGCAAACTGTAGTCTGATCCTCTCTGGCAGGGCTAAGCAGCAGCAGCAGCCCCACGACTATGAGAGGAACAGTGGAAGCCAAGTCCCTGCACCGCCGAGCCAGAGAATTCAGGAGGTCGGTGCATGAAACGACGCTTTCAACTCACCGTGGGTGTGCAGAGATGTCACCCTATTGTCAGTCTGGGAGCACCCGAAGGTCCTGTGCTCTCTTTCACTCCAGTCCCAAGTGTCATCTCCCTGAGGACCCAGTGGGATGTCTGAAGCTGGCTTCAAGCTCACCCTCAGCAGCTGTGAATTTTATCTTCAGATCTTATAAAGAATGACTCACTGGTAGCAGGAAGTTCCTGAAACTAGTATTGCTGACTAGGTCCAGAACGTGCCAGAGACCATTTGCTAGACATCTGGGGGGCAAATGGCATCAACCGCCTCCTGCTCGCAGCTTCTCCTGAGTCACCCACAGAAGGAGGTCCATCAGCTCAGTGTGCGCACCTTTCAATATTGATTGAAAGGACACCTGGGCCTTGATGGGGATTTTACATTAAAATTCTACCCAACACAATCCCTTCTTTGGAGTTACTTTTCATTTTTACCTTTTAAGATTGCGTTTGAAGTTATATAAAAAAAAACAAAAAAACAGTAACTATAATATTTTCAAGCATTTCCAGATGTTTGCCCAAGTTTAAATCCTAGTTCTAAACTTTGTAACTTCATCATTTGAATTAGGTGCAAAGCTAAAAAAAAAAATACGAGCTACTTGAAAACTTTACCAATATTTTATATTTCTTCCAATGTTTGGCATCATAGGGCAATGTCATCACAGGCACCTTTGTGGCTGAAGAGAGAGTTCATGTTTCCTAGAGAGTTCCTGAAGATAGATAACACCTAAGAGTCACTGCATCAAGGCACACAGTGGTATAAGTTGTTACTTTTCCATTACTGTAACACATACCTGAGAGTAAAAAAACCAAAAACCAAAACCAAAACAACCTCACAGAGAAAAGCGTTTTCCAGGTCAGACCACTGGAGGGCTCACGGGCACGGGCAGCTGGCCCCATTGTTTTGGCCATGCGAGGAGTCCCGACTTCACGGTTCGAGCGTGTGACAGAGTTAACGGATCACGTCACGGCCAGGGAACAAAAGAGAAACAAAGGGGCAGACTGGGGTCCGCGGTCTTCTCCAGGGGCACACGAGCAGCGGGTTAGAGCGTGCCGCTGTGGGGCACGCGAGCCGCAGGGGACACTCAAGATCCCAGCCAGCACTGGGCTTGCCTGGAGTGGCCACCAAAACGTCCTGATGATGGCATCAGAACACCGCTCGCCGTGTGGCCGGTTTCTCCAGCAACTGGAAGTGCCGTTTCGCCATCTCTCCTACATCAATAAAACGCTACCGCCTTATAGCTATAGCTCTATCCCATTAAGATTCATAACATGTTGAAGAGCAACTATTTTCACTTTCCAAATGTTGTATATGACTGAAGAAGAAAACTCATTATCAACTTTGCAGCTCATTAGCGACTTCCGCACAAACAACCACCCATTACTGCCAAGAAATCGCTCTGGTCCTCACCTCTCCCGGGCTTCCTTTCGGGCATGACACTTGGAGAGAGGGCACTAAAAAGGCTACTCTGGGTCTACCCCGCACAAGCTTTCCGATTTCTAAGTGTGATGGATTCAGCAAGCACATTCCCCAAATCTGAACTCAAAGCCTTGCTGACCCCGTGCCAGCTGCGGGCTCCCGGGCTGACCGAGGAATGCCTCGCGCTCTGCTCCCTCTGGGTGGTCACGGTCCTGACACCGCCTGTCTGGCAGGGCTGGGGAGGCCTGAAAAGGTTCCTGTCTGTGATTGGGAAATGGTATTTGGTAGAGGCCTCTCTGCT
This sequence comes from Dasyprocta punctata, assembly GCA_004363535.1. Lineage (NCBI taxonomy): Eukaryota > Metazoa > Chordata > Mammalia > Rodentia > Dasyproctidae > Dasyprocta > Dasyprocta punctata. Next base: position 4,814 of record RJWM01030175.1, read on the forward strand.
ACCCACTCCTTTTCTAGTTTGTTTATATTTTTAAATTTTTTTCCGGTTGCAGTCCTGCGACTGAACCTAGAGCTGTGAGCACTCTGTCACTGAGCTGGCCCCACGCCCCCAGCTCCTCTGCTCCTAAACAGCGCTCCTGACCCCTCACCCCACTGCAGCAGCGAGCACCAGATGCTCGCGCTCCTTTTCCTTCTGGAAATGAAACTGCACGCTTCACGTTCTATCTCTAGGCTGTGGGGCCTAAGGATGGTCTCCTGGTGATAATGATCAGGACCATAATCCACTGGGGACTAGGAGTATTTTTATCCTATAAACAAGACAGATTCAGTCTGGCAGTAACTGCATCAGTAACTGATCCCAGCCCCACGTGGCCCCCCAGGATGCTTCAGGACCTCAGCCTCTGTCTTACGCTGGCTCACGGGGCTGAGAACATGCATGGTTTTTCCATAGGTATCCTTCTCCAGGACAATGACCGGGGTGGTGTTCTCAACTCTAGCACTGTCTCCCAGTTTTCCAACACATTTCTCTGCCTGAGAGGGCACAGCCCAGGGACATTGATGCCCATGCCCACGCGTCAGTCCACGGGGAAAACATGCTGAGGCTCCACTCGAGGGGAAGCAGGGCTGGGGGAGCTCGGCGCGAAGCCGCACGGGGGCTGGGCTCACTCACCCCGGCTCCTGCTCGGGCTGTTTTGAGAAAAGGCAGGTCTGGGACCGCATGTGTCAAAGTGTCCTTGAGGACATGTGTTAGAAAACACAGCCTCCAAAGGGAAAAGCAATGATACCATTTCCAGTATGATTTCTTCTTTCAAATATAAAATTTACTGTGAAAAACTATAGTAAGAGAAATTCCATGGATACCTACATAAATGCATGTGCTTTTTTTAGTTGATTTTAGTGAGTTTTTAAATAATTTTGAAAATACTTTTCTGATGCCTACTTAAGCCCACCATGGAAATTTCGAAAAGCTATAAAGGAGCCTTTCTCCTTGGTCAATGTATTGATTTACTAAAGGACAATGAATAATTCAGAGAAAAATTGACTAATGAATATTTTAAATTTGAAATACTAAAATTTAACCTCAGCACTGGAATGTACTCAAAGTATATGAAAATGGGTTTTAAAACTTGAAAAAAAATGTACAACCTCAACAAAGAGGTTTCTTTTTAGTTTTTTAAAAAGATATTTTTGTAAAGTAAGTTTTTCCTATATTGCATGATCACTAATACCAAAAATGCTCTTGAACTTGAATTTTTTTAAAGAAAGCACAGATAACTAACACCTTTGCTTTAACAACAACCCAAGGGAAGACTCCACACGGGCGTTAGTGCAGAGGTGACAGGGTATACAGGTGCACACACGCACGCACACACATTGTTTCCAAACCCATCTCAGGACCCGCCAGTGGATCCCAGTGGGTCCTGCAGGCACCACACCCACCCAGCCCCCAGCCCACAGGCCCCGCGCCCAGCCAGGTGCTCGCTCACCGCATGGTGTAGAGCAGTGTGCCGTCGTCCTCTAGCCGCAGCAGCTTGTTGGGAGTGGTCATGTTGTGCGCGATGGACTTCTTCCCGTTGTGGAAGAAGGTGTCCGGGGTCCAGATCTTGCTGGCAAGCAGGTTGTTGAGCGGGAGGCGCTGCATGGGCCCCTTGAACCGCAGCCTCTCGTCTTTCCAGCTCTGTCGGAAGAACACGTCGATGGTGTATTCCTAATGCACAGGGAGGCAACACTGAGTTGGAGGGGTCTGCGGCCCTTCTGCGTGTTCTTTTGCAGTGATTCCCGCAGGCCACCCGGCACCTACCATCTCTGTGTCTGACACGGGGCCAAAGCTGGTGACGTAGATGTCCGTCCGCACCTGAGTGATCCGCTCTGAAACACAGACACTGGCTGCTCCACGCACTGGTTACCCACGTGCCTGCGACACGCAGTGTCTCTGTGCTTAGGCCAGCAGCCACCAGGGCGTTAGGATGGGCTTGGTAAGTTTGGAGGCCTTGATTCCATACCCTGTGGAACCAAGTTGCTCCAACTGTAACCTACATAAAACACAGTCAGTTAAGGAACAGACAAGGCTCCCCTGGGTTGGTCTACTGCGGAGACCTAAGTAAGTCAGTCCAGGCCATGGGGAGAACACCCAAGCTTCAGCTTCTTTCTTTCTCTCTCTCTCTCTCTCTCTCTCTCTCTCTCTCTTTTTTTTTCTTGGTACCAGGAATTGAACTCAGGACCTCATGCTTGCCAGGCAGGTACTTATGCCACTAAGCTATATCCCAGCAGGGCTTCAGTTTCCTTCTCTGCAAATCTGAGAAAAGCCAGCCTACCTTGCTTAACCTTGCCCTCCCACAAATAGTGGCCAGGAAAAGTTGGAAAACTCAGGATGAGTGAGGCTGAAATGGGAAGGTCTCCAATAAAACTGGGGTCCCGGGGCTGGGGGTGTGGCTCAGTGATTGCATGTCTGCCTAGCATGCATAAGACGCTGGGTCCAATTCCCAACACTGCCAAAAACCAAAACCAAAACCTGGTGACGCTGCGTGTCCTCTGGGAAAGGACCCTTGCAAACACGTCCTCCACCTGTGTGTTCTAACGGTGGAGGAGAAAGAGCCACTTTTCCTTTACGTCATTTTAAAGTGTTAGAAATTCCTGCCGTGGGAGACTGCTATGTCAATTCAAATTACTAGAAATACATAAAAGATAAAAGTGGCCAATAATACTGTAGGTAAGGGGAACTTTCCTGGACAGCATTAAGGCCTGGAACTCTGTGTTCTTATGCAGAGACCAGATGCAGAATACGGGACAGCCTACGCTGAGTGACCCCGAGCCACCTGCTGGTGGCATCATGGGCTCAGCGCTCAAGCAGTTTCGTGTCCTTGAGCCTCTCAAATAGCCCTCAGCTACTTGCCCGGGGTGTCGTTGTACAGAGGCAGCCATGTGTTTGCTGTGGTGTGGCTTTGGGAGCCCTGAGACGAGGCTGCCCGCTAGGCTGGTGTATCTCAGGCACTGCCCGGCAGAGCTGCAAGGCGGACCCCAAGCGAGGGGAGTGTGCAAGAACCGAGGGCAGCTCAGCGACTTCCCCGCACCTGGAGCCCTCTGAGTGCACATCTGCAGATGGGAATACTAGGAGGGCGGGGTAAGACGGTGCCGAGGAGCCCAGGGGAACTTTCTCGCTGAAAGACAACGGAGAATGGCAATTTGTGCTTTAAAGGATCTCTTTGTTAAAAATGCAAATATAAGAAAAGAACAATACCTCAATTTGAGAAGCACGTTCTAAGGCACCATATCTAAACCGCCCCGGGGGTGCACATAACTCTCAGCACAGAGTTGGGCCACACCTGCCTGCTGTGCTCTGAGTGCCCCATCTCCTGTCGGTCTCCACAAGGACAGGGCCCCCTTAGCCGCACGCTCACCTTTGCCCTGTCAGTTACTCACTGTGAGCAAAGGCTAAAAATATCACACGGCAAATTCTCGGAGTAAATCGTTCAAACCCGTATTACAGTACTCTGAGTCCCTGACTCACGAACATTTCACAGACACGAACAGACCTTACTTCACGGACGTTCGCAGATGCAAACAAATAGCGGAAGTAGCTCGGGTGTCTCTGGACCCTGCCGCAGCTGTGCTGCTGGGTGCTTACTGTGCTTACAAGTAGAAACTGTGTATTTACAGTATTTGTGTGTGTGTTTGGTCCTCTTGTGCTTTACGTTATGTATCTGTGTCAAAGATTTATAAGACTCACTTTGCTGGTCTTAGGAATGAATTCGATTCGGGAACATTCTCTTGGAATGGAACTCGTTCATAAGTCAGAGATTTACAGTATAGTGTCATGATTTTTCTATTTTATTGTTGATTATTGTTAATCTCTTACTGTGCTAATTTGTAAAGTAAGTTTTATCATAGTTGTGCATGTATAAGGCAAAATAGCAAAGAGAGCTCAGTACCACACAGACTTCATGCACAGCCCCTGCAGATAAAGGGGGACAACTGTGAACAGTGGGACTATGGCCACAGTGAAAAGTTAAACATAACGTTTACAAATGCAAACAACAGTTACATCCAACAGTGGACTTCTAAAAAATGATTTACATGAATACAACAATATAAGATTAATTTCATATTATTTCTTAACACAGAGTACTACCAGCTTTAATCTGCCTAAGAACTGGTTCATCTGTAAAGGAGCCAGCATTGATGTTAAGATTACTTGGGAGTTTGCAGGGACACTTTAGTAAGACTACTTCCCCCAAGCTTACTGCAACGGGAAAACAATGATAAAAGATGCAGGGCCTGTGGCAAGGACGGAGCAGCCAGCAGCTCCAAGTCCTGGCAGCACAGCTCTTTCAGAGCCGAGTGAATCATAGCATCTGCACGCTGAGGACTGAGGTGCACCTGTCCCCGGCTCCTGGCTTTCGCGGCCAGGGAGACACACTCACCTCCCAGCCCAGGCCGCAGTCTGTTGTCATAGCCGTCCAGGAGCCCATCCAGGATCCGGGTGAAGATGGTGATGTTGTCATTGGTCTCATCTTTCACAGAACTGGTTGGCATTTGTGACAAGCTTTTGGAAAGGGAAACAAAGGGAAGAGTTAAAACTTGTTTTTCTTCTTGCAAATTCTTCTTCACCGGAAGCATACAGTGACTCACCTTGGAGGAAGGGCATCAGGCAGGGACCCCCAGACTGCCAGGTTACTGTTTGCCTCCATCAGCCTCAGTGCTAGAATAGCCTTAGCTCTGCTCCAGGCCAAATGTGCACCAGCCTGCCTCAAAATCTCCCGCTCAAAATCTGTCCACTTCCTGATTCTCAGGAACTGTTCATTTATTTATTTGCAAAGCTATCAGGATTTTATTAGCTTGATTTTTCAAAACTTTTTTTAAATAAAATAAACATAGATTGTTTGGTTAAGTAATCCACTCTACTTCAGCATTCTAAGTCACTAGAAAGTGTTGAATTCAGCATTATTATAATCTATGATAAAGTAACTGCTTATTATGAATGCTTTATTATTTCTGAAACAAGTTAGCCACAGCATGTGAACTAGCAGAGTCTAATTCACTCTCAGGAGATTTCAGGAAAACAGAATTTGCATGTCATTAAGGACCCACCTGCAGTGGGGCTGCAGTGTGAAGACAAGTAGTGAAAAACTTCACCTAAGCTAGAAGCAAGGCTGTGTGCTCAAATCCTACTGTACCCTTAGGTGAATTAGAAGCATTTGTGCTGTGAGCCACATGCCAGGAATAGATGACTAGAAATGATCAGATCTGCAACATGTCTTTGGGCTCCCACACCCCTCTCTGACAGTCGATGACCACATTCTGTGTGACCCAACATGTTACAGTCACAGTAAAAACCCTTGGAAGAGCAGATTGAAAGTTCAGGAAAAGAAACCAGAAGAATATCCTGGGCTTGTCCAAAAGAGTGAAGTTACGCAGGCTACAAAAGCTTATTGTAGATGGAGCAGCTGGAAAGTAGCCTCGTCTGTTGAGATGCAGTCAACGAAAATGACCAATTTTCAAGAGCTGGGAGTGGGGGCCACACACTGCTTCTCACCTTAATATCTGCACTGAGCAGATCAGAACACACAGAAAACTACGTAGGGGATATTTACAAGCCCAGAAGGCAGGGACACATCTGAAGAGCACAAACCCTACCTCCAGATCTTACAGACGCTCTCACTTGCACACATCTCTTGACCTACAAACTGGGCTTGGCTTCAAGGGCTCCAGGGAGACTTAATGAACCGAAAGCCAACTGTGGCTTCCAAGAAAGTCAGCTCCTTTGGCACTTGAAAAGAACACGTGATTCTTGGTACCTTCTTGAACTGCCTGGTTGTGAAGTCCAGATCTGTTCAAGCACTATCTCTTCAGTGGATGAAATTAGAGCTGAGAGCTGCTGTCCATCCCTAAATGCTGAGGTCAGAATCAATGTGTGCCTGCTCCACCCAGTTCCTGAAAATTGTTCATTTCCATTGATTGCATCTAAACACATCACTTCTTTACTGGCCTAAAGCTATTGTCTTTTGAGTGAGAGGGTATACATTTCTTTTGATCTAATTTTCACATCGCCATTAAAATGCATAAATGGAAACTCTAACAAGCTGAAATTCAGTACTGGATTCAGGGCTCACAGACATACTATTTTACTCTGTGACTTAATATTTAAAATATTAATTACCTTTTTTGTTTCACCCTTCAGAAAGAAAAAGAACCCTCACATAGCCTTGATGTCAACCAGAGCCACGTAAGAGAGAACATTAAATTTGTGCTTGCTCAGTTGTGCAGTGATTGGCTAAACCAAGTCTGGCCTTGTGGTCTTCTTCTCATGGTGTTCATAATGGCCATCAGTTTCATTCTCAGTTTTAGACGATGTTCAGATGCCTAATTTTTGGAAGGTCCTTGCTGCCTCTTGAACTTACAAATGAAGGTGAGAGAATATGCACTAGTGGAAAAGGCAGAGTAGTTCTTTATGCATGGTTTCAGTTTTTGGTGTTTCAGTTACCTGAGAGCAGCTGTTCTCCAAAACGATTAAATGGAAAATTATAAAAATAAATGATTTAAACGGTTTAAATTTTGTGCTATTAAGTGTAGTGTGATGAAATCTTACGCAGACCTGTCCACGGGATATCAGCCACCCCCTTGTCCAGTGTATCTGTACTGTATACACCACCTGTCCACGAGTCACTTTGTGGCTTTCTCAGTTATTTGATGGGTGGGCATGGGCCACAGTGCTGTCTTCAGGTAACTTTATTTTACAGAATATTTTGTCCCAAAGTGCAAGAGTAGTGATGCTGACATTTTACTATAGCATAAGGTTATAATTTTTCTGTTTCATTACTGTGGCTGTTAGTCTTACGCCCTGGAGGTGGAGATGACAGATGGGGAAACAGGTGGAGGTTTGTCTGTATTTACAGCTGTTCTCATGGATTGCATCACTGCCTGAGCTCCACTTCCTGTCACATCAGCAGAGCCAATGGATTTTTCTCACAGGAGCACGAATCCTGCTGTGAACTGTACCTGTGAAAGATCTGGGTTGTGCACTCCTTATGAAAATCTAATGCCTGGTGATCTGAGGTGGAGCTGAGGCAGTGATGTCAGCACTAGGGGGCAGCGGCAAATACAGGTTAACCTTGCAGAGAGGTTTGACTGCAGTAACCATCATACATCAATTGCTTGCAGCCTTATGCCAGAATTTTACCAGTGAGTGACAAGTGATACGCTATGTCCAGTGACAGGTTTTAGGTCAGTATCCAACACTTATTTTAGTCTCCACATGGTCTACCCATCATTTTATTTCCCACTTCAACCTGTGCCTCTTTCCCATGCTGCCCACTTGTCTCAGTCACAGTTTTGGTAGCCCACCAGCTAACCCGAGTCAAAATGAGTAAAGAGCAAATGTCACTGGAAAGCTATGAAAAGGGGAAAAGACCCAATCATGGAAAGCAGAAAACTCTAAGCCTGGCAACAAATAGAAAGATGCATTTAAAAGAACATACAAAGAGTCCTATGTGAATTATGGGTTTGTTGTAACAGGTGGTCCACATTCTCTAAGCTGTCTGAGTATGCTACGTGACCATCAGCTGTTCACTGAATCCACAAAACCTTCAGACTGCTTGGCCACGTGAAGACCAAAGACCCTGCATTAAAAACCAAGCCTGTGGAAAAACAAGTGAACATGAAGAACAGAAGTAGTTACAAAAGGCCAGCACTTCATCAGATGCGCCTGTAGTGACAGCGTCATTCTTAGTGGCTAACTGGGTTGTTAAAGCTAAGAAGTCCTTTGTTTTTGGCAAAGAGTGGTCCTGCCTGCTGTGAAGGACATTTGTCATGAACTTTTAGGAGAGGCTGATGTTCACAAGGTGGCACATGTTCCTCTTTTGGCTATCACCAAAAGTAGACAAACCACTAAAACAGCAGAAGATTCTGAGGCACAACTGTCAGAGAGGATTAATGAGTAACTAAGATATGCAATCCAGGTTGAGTTAACCAGTGTTGCCAAAAGGGCAACCATGCTTACTTTTGTGAGACATATTTTTCAGGTGGACATGCATTAGGACATTTATACGCATTTCTGTTGTCAATAAACACCACAGCTACAGGACTATTTAAGTCTTTGAATGATTATGTATCAGGAAAATGGAACTGGTCATTTTGTGCTGATACGTTTCTGGAAAGAGTGGCTTTTGTGAATGGACATCTTTCTGGATCCAAGGGGGTCACTTTTGAATGTGAGTCTATGCACTGCATCATTGAGACAGAAATCCTGCCTAGTCAAGAAATGTTACCTAAACTTAACAATGTTTTGCAGGATGCAATTTAAATTATCAGTCATATTAAATATTTGTTCTTAACTCATGCCTGTTTGTGCAGCACTGTGAGGACATGGACCCAGAGCAACACACACCTCTTACACACAGAAGTGAGATGGATTTCTAAAGGTAGATCATGGCAGAGGTGCTCCACAGATATCTTTAAAAACACTGTCACTACTGCCAGCACATTTCAGTGACACAGAATGGGTCATGAACCTTGCTAATGTGACATATCCAACACGCTTGGTGAACTCAATCTGTCATCTCAGGGGAGAATAACAACTGTGCTCAAGTTGGTAGCTAAAGTGGCTGCATTCAGTGCCAAACTGGAATTATGGGGTGATGAATCAACACTAGGATTTTGCTGTATTTCAAACATTAGCAGATTTTTAAAAGACTGCTTTCTCCCAGCTGGTGCACAATCACCTATATAAGCTTTCCAAAGAATCTGAGCATTACCTCTGAGACACAAAAGACCCCTGAACTGAGAAGGAATGGGTATGTGACCAAGTCGTTTTTACAAAGCTAGTGAAATAAACATTGAACAAAAAGAGGACGACTGCTTGAGTTTGAAAATGACATTGGTCTCAAAAGTTTGTTGGAGATAACCTCCCATGTGCGTATATTCTGGAATAAAATCAAGGTGGAACTTCTTGAGATTGCCACAAATGCACTGAAAATCCTGTTTCCATTTCCAACGTCCTATCTTTGTAAAGCAAGGTTTTGTGCAGTGACAGCAACCAAGAACAAGATTATGAAGTAGACTGGACATAAACACTTCCAGTGTCAGTGTCTCTCATCACCCTCAGATGGGACCATCTGGTTGCAGGAAAACAAGCTCAAGGCTTCTACTGATTTGGCATTATGGTGAGATGTAGTTCACTACATATTCAAATGTAATAACAGCAATACAGTACGCAATGAATGTAATGGACTGAATCATTTTCCCACTCCCTCTTTGGTGCATGGAAAAATTGTCTTCCAGGAAAGCTGTCCAAATAGTTTGGAATTGCTATCTTAGTGTATCTAATTTATAAATTAAACTTTATCATAGGAATTATGTGTCAGGAAAGACACTGAATTCAAAGGATTTGATAGTATTCATCATTTTAGGAATCTGCTGGAGGTCCTAGAATATATCCCTTGCGATTAAGACAGCACTACTATATCTTAATGTTTCAAGGAAAGTTTTCTAAGCTATTCCATTATCTGTTGTGAAAATCTTCTAAAGTTACATTTGATCTGCACATTCTTGGCTATTAGAAGACCAAGACTTGCTGATAGGATGGACCACGATTAAAGAGAGTCTCTGTTCCTCTCTTTTTACTGTCTCTGAGAGTGCAGACAAAGGCTCATTGCTCCACTAGTTCCAAGGTATCACGGTCCCACCTGGTTCTGAATCCCACTTCACAAACACTCCGATTCTTTCTGATGGCCCGGGACAGGGTGCAATGCTTAGGTATCTCAAATCTCAGCTTCTACTTAGTGTTGATTCTTTAAAGAGTCTAAATGTATCTGCAACTATTTGTATATAAATATGTTGTTTTTGGAGAAATTTGAATATACACACTGTTCTATCATTGTTACCTCTTTAAAATTTTTTTCTGTGGGCCCCTGTATAATAGAGGCCATGGCTGGGGTTCTACAGTGTTTTCTCTATTGTGCTAACTACAGTTAGGCACTAGCAAGGAAGGAACAGATTCCACAACAATGCCTAAAAAATGTTTTATTTTTCTATGATGCTCTCTACATCTGTTGATCAACTTCCAAAATAATACATCTGCAGCATGTGGTTATGAAATACATCCCATTTACAGCCACCAGGAAGAAGACTCTTGCTTTATCACCGAACAGAGTGCTATGTTTCTTTAGCCTCTGGCAAAGCCTCCCTTCAGGGACCCCACAGATGTCAGGGGACCCTGCGAGCACCTCTGTCACAGGGCATCACCTTTCAGGTTTGTGTCTGAGGTCAAGCACTTAAGCCTGCTTTGTTCTGTCCATCTCATCACAAACACTTGAAAAACATGTGACAGAGACACATTTGCCACCCTAATTGAGAGGAAACGTGAGCTGTTATGAATGAGAGCCCCCGGTGGAACTACAAGAGGCCCTCTTCTCCTAGAACACTCACTCACTACCATCCAGCTCTTCTGAACCATACAGTGGTCAGCAAGAGCTCTGTCTGCCTGCAGCTCCCCTGCTTCCAAGATGAGCTCAAGGCTCTGCTTTCTGGGAGTGGAATTTTGTGAGCTGAGACTAGATCAGGTATTACTGACAACAGCCTTCGTATTAATCGCTTTCTCAATTCAAAGGAGGAGAGGTTTATTTGAGCTCGCGTTTTTTAGAGGCTTCAGTCCACAGCCTGCTGAACAACACAACAGAAGGGGACAGTAAGGAAAGCCACTCACGTCATGGCAGCCAGGAAACAGAGAGTGAGGGAGGGGCCTCTCTTCCAACCGCGCTTTCCCTCCTAGCAGAACAGCAGCTATGAATTTCTAGATCCTGATGATACAATCACCTTCCAAAAGCCCAACCTTTAAACACATTAACCTTTTGTGAGGCATTCTAGATCTAAACTGAATTTTCCCTTCCTGGGTCTCAAAAGACTTACGTCTATCTCTCTATGCAAAATGCATTTAGTTCACCTCTAGGAGTTGCCAAAGTCTCAACAGTTCCAACATTACTGAAAAGTCTAAGTCCAAAGTCTCCAAGACGTAAAACAAACTCTTACATGTGTGTCCCTGAAAAATTAAAAATGTCAGGGTCAAAATTCCCATTCTTAAAGGGAGAAATAGAGAGATATAAAGGAATAGAAATAGGATAGAAATGAATGGAACCAAAGCAAGTCTGAAACCCACCAGGGCAAACATTACATCCTGTGGTTCCATGTTCAGCACTTGGCTTCTTCCAATTTCTGTGCTTGGTTCTCATTGACCTGGGTGGTGGAAGGAGGAGGAATTGCAGTTTTAAACCCCACCCATGCTCTCCATTAACCATCCTGTGCAACTGTTTTGAAAAGTAAGTGCTCTGGGGTTAAGCTGGAAAAGCAAAGTCAGCCCTGTGTGCTGCCCTCCAGAGTGCCTCCGGGGGCCCCTCTCTGCCAGCCCAGCTGCAGAGTGGCCCTAGGGTTGGGCTTGGAGCTTATTCCAGGAGCTCACTGTCCGGTACCAAGGTGAAAAGTAGGAGCATAAGGCAGCAAAGACGGCCCAACATCTGAGACATGACTGCCTCCTGCAGGTGTCGGTTGTGTTTCCAGAGAATTTCAGTACAACATGGTAGGTGCGAGAATCCAATGTCACTGTGCAAAACACTATCTAACACCCAAAAGAGACAAAACTCAATCTTTGCCTGGGTTCAGAGAAAGAAACACTAACCAGAGTTTTCCAACATGAAGACTGGGTGTCAGGCCAAAGAAAGGGTGCAGAAGGGTGTTGTGAACGGAGACCTGATACAGGAAACTGCTGTCTGCAGACAATGCGCGAGACTCTGGTGAAAATGATAACACGGGGCAAGCACGTGCCTCACGTGTGAGAGGCCCTCAGTGCGAGCTCTGCGTGTTCTAGTGAAGAGAGGCATACATCAAATCCCAAGAGACTCTGCATGCTGTGCTGTGATTTCAGACTATTCCTGAAGGTGACAGGGGCCCTTAGACTCTTTCCTGAGACCCTTGGACCACTAGTGAATGGGAGGTTTCGGGGGCCAGGCTGGAGTAACATGGACCCAGGTTACAACAGAAGGCATAAGACGAGGGCTAGGTGGAGGGCACTGGCTGGGTCTCCTTCGAGCCCTCGCCTTCTCCCTCCCTCCCACCCTAAAATGTGGTAGCAGTATGTTGACCAGTTTAGCCTCGAACTCCTGAACTCCAGTGATCTTCCCACCTCTGTCGCCCAGGCGTGTGCCACATGCTGGAGGGATGAAGAGGAAGGAGAGGCTTAAATATACCGTAATAGGAAATTCAGAAGAAAGTGACTCCAAAATCAGTCAGTTATCAACACAGGATAAACCCTGCTGTAGAATTAATTCATTACCATTGGGCTTCTGTATCTGCGGATTCTACCGACCACTGACAGAAAAGATTCAACAAAGCAGTGGCATCTCTACTAAAAGATGCAGGCTGTTTTGCCTCATAATTACTCTCCAAACAACACAGTATGGTAACTATTCGCATAGTGTCGAATAAGCAATCTAGAGATGGTGTGAAGTATGTAGGAGGACAAGCACAGGTTTCAAGCAAACACTATACTATTTTGTACAAGTGACTTCAGGATCATGGTCTGATATGGAGAGGGAATCCTAGAACCAATTCCCCTTGAATGATGAGGCCCAAATGCAAGAGTAGCAAGGATTTGTAAGATCTAAATGTATCATTCTTCTTGAGCAACTTACAGAATCCTACCTACACCAACTATCTATTGGAGTAGATACCTATACTAATCATCTATTTATCCACCAGGGTTCTAACCTATAGTAAGGGTAGTAGATTTCATCTTTAAACTTGTTTTACTCTACCAAGTAGTGCCATGATATTACCTTATTATGGTATTTGAAGGGTACAAGTGATCTCATTTCCGGGGAAGGAAAATCTTGTAGGTATGGTTTTCCCTGCATTTGGCACTAGTGACGACAGGGTGTGATGCATTTGTTTGAGATATAATCTCTGCAGAATCAACAGCCACTCTTGGTTTACCTAAAATGGGATCAATAAGGGCAACTGCAGACGGTTTCAATGTGAAATTACTTTGGGGAGTCAACAGGATTTGCTTTATCCTTCAGCTTCTCTGTCTTCTGAAAGTGCATTCTTTCCTGGGTATTTGATTACTTCTGAGAAATGTGTTTTGACTTTCTTTGTTTGTTACTTTAAGGTCATTACAGAGGCCCCTCTAAATGATACCATTTTAAAAAATAAGTAAAATAAAATAAATGGCATCATTTTGTAACATTTTTCTCAAGTACTTTTGTAAACCATATTTAAATGACATAACAGCACATGAAAGAAAAAAAAACATGATGAACACCACCTGGACAACGAATATCAATCCCAACTTTCCAAAGGAGATCCCACCAGGCGTAAACAGGAATTTGAAACATGTTGTATGTGGCTAAAGTCCTGGATGGGAAGCATTAGGCCAGAGCGCTTAGACTCCTCCCACTCTCTTGGGCCCCACACTGAGGTCCTCCATTTCCTGCTTTTCAGCTGGCCAAATCAAGCTCAAATCTATTTCTGATCACAGCCTTCGTGCTGGCCCCCCATGTCCAACACTGGTGCCTGACTAGAACCTGGCAGACTATAGGACAGAACCCAGTCCTCTGGTCCTGTGGCCACGTTCCCCCGTCTTGCCTGCCCAGGTTCACAGCCACAATCCCTTCCCTCTTCCCAGCCACGACGGGTGGCCCACCCCACACGCAATGGTGCTGTGCATGCACCGTCCTGACCTTCATCAGATGCTGTTCCTTATTTCTTCATCGCAGCATCGGCAAACACATCTGCTGTAACAGCTCCAGTCTTAACAGCAATTCTCCCCATATTCTCTTCCAGTTAGTGCTGTATTCTTTGCTGCTCTTCTCATTGAAACCCACTGGAAGAGCTATCTATGTTAGAAATCCCTGCTGCCTCTCCTCCATTCTCGTTTCTGCTCCTGCTCAGCTCCTATTCCCTCCATCTGAAGGAAATCTCTTTCGTGGAGGCCACGAATGAACTGCGCACTGCCGGATCCAAAGATCAGCTCTCCATCCTCACCTGAATGGGTCTGCGAGGTAGAGCCGCCCACATGTTTCTTCCTACAGTCTTTCTCCATGTGGCCTCAGGGCACTATTACTTGTTCTCTTCATCTGCCTCTCTCAGTCTTGCTGCCCTCCCAATCTTGTCTTCCTGACCTTCGCACACCGTAACGTCCCAGAGCACAACTCAGGAACCTCTGCTCCTTTCTGTCTATGCTCAGACCCTATTAGAGCTCACCCAACCCTGTGGCTTCGAATACTTCCCACCCCACGTGGAGGAATCTCAAGTCCAGGCATCCAGCCTAACCTCGTTCTGACCTCCAGACCTTTGCATTCTCTCTGGACACAGACCTGGCTGGCTTCTCCCTCTGCACATCTGACACCGCAAAGGGCTTACCATGACCATAACTGCACTTGTGATTTGCTCTTCCCAAATCTCTTTTTCCTACTGCTTTCTCTAGCTTCATGATAGATAATTGAACCCCTCAGGCTTTAAGGTCAAGTACTTAGTGGAGTCTGGGAATCATTCTTGACTTATCTTTTTCCTTCATGTCCACATCCACCCATCGACAAAATCTGCTGGCCAAAAGAATACCTTCCCTGGATCATTTTAAAGACTGCGTAACTGTCTGTGTTGCTGTTTCCATTTCTCTCTCCATCCACCCCAGATTGCATTCAATTCTATTCATTCAGCATGCAACATGAGCTTTAAAATTTAAGTCAGATCATTCCCACACCAAAATTGAATGCCCCCACCAAAAAAATTGAATCCCATTTCTGTCCTACCGCACTCAAAACCACTCTGTAAGCCTGGCCTCGCTAAGTGGTGCAATCCTGAGTAGGCTCAGCTACTCAGGAAGCTGAGGCAAAAGGACTGCTGGACTTTGAAAGTTCAAGAACAGCCTGGGAAAAATGGCAAGACTCAGTCTCGAAAACAACAAAATACCACTCAGTGGCCTTCTTCCACTTTCAAGACAAAAGTCAACTGATGCTACCAAGAATGGCTACACGGTCCTTCGTGATCCAAGCCACTGCACATTCTCCTCTGTGTTTATGCTACCCGTGGGTCTCCCCGCTGATCTCATCCCCCACTCCCTCTGCTGTGAGTGTGCCCAGTAACCCCTCCCCCAGCACCGCACACTCCCTAGCACTTCTCCTGCCCGGCGAGTCGTCTCTGCGAACGCTGCTGCTCACACCCCCACTTCCCAAGGTTCCCGCAGCAGCGCCTCTCGCCAGCCCATTCATTGTCTCCCACCCTGGATTATACTACATAGCGATCAGCACAGCTCAATACTTAGGTGTTTGCTGCCTGTCTCCTGCACACCAGCAGGTATCTTCTCAAAGGCAGGCTCCTCTGCCCTGTAGAGGCTCAGCATCTAGAAGAGTGCTTGGCACATGGCAATGACTCCAAAGATGCTGCCAGTGGCAGTAGGACAATGTCCTCGTGAGGTCCACGCAAAGGACACTCTGCAGATGTGGTTCAAGTTATGGATCCTGCCAGACTCTAGGACCCATCAAGCGGTCTCTTGGTCATAGCTCTCAGGAAGACAACTGATATGTTCTCAGCACACAGATGAGCATGCCATCACTACCCCCACATATATTCCTGAATCTCTTTAAGCATTAGCATAAGTCAAGTAATGGATCCTTCCCATCAGCCCTGTGCCCTAGGACCCACTATTATCCCACTCTGAGACCCAGAAATGGAGCAGCAGGTATGTGAAGTGACTTCTGACATCACACACAGAGCCCACAGCAGCAGAGATCAGAGCTGGCTAATGTCTGTCAAAGTAACACATCACGCCACCAAATATCCCCCAGCAGTCTCAAAATAGGAACCAACTGCCTGTGAGGTGATGGCCTCATGGTCTTTGTTCCAGCAGAAAATTAACTGGTCCTGTGTTGCATGAACGTTTAGATTCCATCTTTTGATTTTAAAATAAGTAATTAAATGCATGTAAAATGGAGATTTCATTGAAATCTCCTGCTTCATAATGGGTCTTACTTGTCCAAGCCTATGAGTCCTTCTCTGTGATTCGTACTTCGTAAATCATATCTTGCTTTTATTCAGACTGTTTCCATAGTAGTGTTACTTGAGCTCTAGATGAGCATATTCTTTTGTTTCCAATATGTGGATTTCTCACAAGATTCCATTTCTAGAGGTCCATAAATACTAAGACATTCTGGAGAAGCCTTTGCAGTGGAAATATTAGCTCTGGTTGGCATCCCCTGAAGTGGATCCCAATTCTACTACTTTCTGATGGCTGAAGTTGGACATGCTTTTCTAAGCTCTAATTAGAGATTTTTAATTCACGAAATGAAAGAATGTTGTGAAAATTGAAAATTACATTTTAAAAAATGCATTCTGAAGGTTACCCATATGGGGATGCTGCCAATGTGTGTCACTATGAGTTTTAGGATGAGATATCTTTTTGCTTTTAGTTCTGATCCTTTCCTCTGAAATTCCACACCAATTAAAATAGGCATCTTACGCCGCTGAGTCTTGGTAGAAAACTGGAAACCCACACTCCTTCTCCCCGGAAGTGAGGCAGTGACTCATCTCGGAGCTGGGTGCCAGCCGAGGCCCACAGAGAGCTGTGCTCAATTGCCGCCCTTCTGAGCGACGCTCACTGCCTGCTGGCCTGACAGACACACTGAAAGGTTCCTTCATAAAGCACATAATGGAAGTACTTTACATTAGAGCCTTTAAGAAAAATGTGGTCACCTACATGTTGCTGCAGATCTGTGACTGTCCCTAAAGCCTAGATCTAGAGAAGCCATCACTCCTGTCCTTGCTAACTGCTTCAGTGGTGCTTCTAAGTGTTTTTATAATTGCTGTAATGACTGTCTGTCCTGCGCCTCATGAACCTGCAGCTGAGAGGAGGAAGAATTTGTTACGTGGGGACACATGAGAGAGAACGTCCGATTCAAGACATTGTGAGTGCATGATTCAGACAGAATGTACTTTCTGCTCCAGTTAAGAGAAGGCAACTGTCCTTGAGTTGGTGTGTGAAAAGGGCCCCCTGAAGACACCCCGGCCCAGCTGGCACGCTCATGCAAACACAAAGAACGACCTTCCCCGGCATCTCCGCAAGTGACTGTGACGGGGACGTGTTGCTAACTGCCAAAGATAAAACACTGCTTTCCAAAGTCTATTTAAATTATGGCCCTCATGTAATCAAAGTCCAACATATATTTTTCTCAACATAAATCTCTAAAATTCATTTAGTGCATTGAAATGCATGGAATCAGACTTTAACTTGGGCTAGACTTGATATATCCTGAAATGTTTATTGATCCATCAAGTCTGATAATGTATGACTTTCTGAATAATGACAAATGAATTCCATTTAAACGTCTATTATATTTTTGGACACTACATTGATTCTAATATTATTTCAGAGCTAGCTTTTCTCTGCATGTACTTTGGGTTACTAGTTTCATTAAAATAATTATAATGACTTAAATCATCTAACATCTCCAAGGGGACCACGCCAGGAGGCTGGCTGTCAAATGAAGCCTGTGTTCGGCTGCATGCCTGACTCTCACTCTGTTCTGTAATTCAAGATTAACAGCACAACCTTAAAGGTATTGAAAATACCTTTAACAACTGATCAAATTTAGAACAAGACTTGGAGAAAGAAATGAAACAGTACTTATGATATTTTAAAGCAAATTATGCTGTATTTCACACATTTTGAAATACTCATGTTATCATTTTCATTTGTAAAGAATTTTTTTGCCTTTTAATTTTTTTAATTACTCATTGACCATTTAGAAACATGTTGCTCCATTTCCACATTTTTATAATTTCAGTTCTTATTATTGATTTCTAGTTTTATCCCATTGTGGTCTGAGAACATAAAGGTATGATTTGAACTTTAAAAAATATTTTAAAGGTTGGGCATGGTGGCACACGCCTTTAGTCCCAGCACTCGGGAGGCTGAAGTAGATGGAGCATTGTGAGTTCAAGGCCGGCTTGGGCTACAATGTCAGAAAGGCCAGCCTGAACTACATAGTGCGATCCTGCCTCAAAAAAAAAAAAAAAAAAAAAAAAAAAAAAAAAAACAGGGCTGGGAGTTTGGCTCAGTGGCTTAAGTGCCTACTTGGCAGACTCCAGGTTCAATCCCTGGTACCGACAAAAAAAAAAAAAAAACAAAAAACAAAAAAGCAACCGCACATTAATTATCTTATAGAATTGCCAAATATATTTCCCTTCTCACAAACGCATTTCCTGGCTGCCAAACAGACAACTTCCACCAATACTGCATGTAAACTTAGTACATGTCCAAAATCTGACACACTGCCCTTTTCTCTGGTCTCACTTCCAGTGACTCGCATTGCCCCCTGCAGTTCTCCGGTCTCGTGTCCCACAGGTGCTTACTCCAGTCCTACAATCAGGTTCAAATTAGGGCCTCTGTTGCTTACCTTTTAAGAGAAAAAAATTAGGACTCACTGAAACCTTTTATCCTCCCTAATCTCAGAGTACCAAAAAAAAAAAAAAAATTCTTTCTACACTGGAAACAGAAAACACCTTTCAAAATCACACTCTCCCTCATATCTTGGTTCGATCTATTGAAAACCAATTGTACACAAATAAGGGTGGGTGAGAAATAACCCGGCAGAATGACATTTTTGAGTCTGCTGAGTAAGGAATCCCAGCAGTCATTTGACTTGTGAACTTCTCAAGTTAGCTATTCATCCATCCCACTTTCCCCAGCTGGAAAATGGGGCTAAGAGTGCTCAGCTCATAAGGCTGTGCTAGAATTAACCTGAAACACATAAATATAAAATTAGGAGCTCTGAGTGGTGATAGCTATTCCATCAAAGTTTAAAGTCAAAGAATGTCA